>VURO01046352.1:0-18382 GCA_015108175.1 Pelvicachromis taeniatus | reverse complement strand
CCAGTCGTGGTTTTTAGACTGAGGTGAAAAGACAGTGTGTTTACTTACAGTGCTCCAAAACGTATTCCAACAGTTCACAAATAATGTAGTTCCCAATTGTGCTCCTCCTTTGCTCCCGAGTGTCTCCTTGTCTGTGGTAGCCCAGTGCACGAGTGGTGCTCCCCAAAACGTCTCTCCGCCCGACTCTCCTCAAGAGGAAGTAAAAGTTAGCAGGTTCGCTAGCCGACAGTTCCAGTTCAGTGTAATAATCCCACTTCAATGGTCGCTGCATCCAGCTTAAATCCCACTGGTCATAGATGACGGCTGATTGGAAACAGCTGGCCGAGTGACGAGACAAGGAGGACCGACGACAGCGCACGTGTTTTCAAACCCGGTGCTTATTAGAAACCGGCATTTAAAAGAGACAGGTGGTTATAGGAAGATATACGGTATATCTAGATGTGGTTCACTCAGGTGGACCAGATCACAAAATCGCTTCATATCTTTTAGGCTTTCACAAATATGATACATATCAATTGATAGAACAGATGGCTGGAGGAGTGGGTAGAAGCTAGGTTGTGACTGTCTAAAGCACTGCATTTGATCTGAGCTAACCAGCACATGAACAGTAGGACCATGAAACCCCTCTGACAGTGGATATGTCTTCAAATAAAGCTAATCGATTAATTCTTCTCTTTGTTGAGAGGTCGCGGTACTCACCTCAGTGAAGGCACGTTGACTAAAACTCAGCACATACAAATCACTGCTGGCACATGTCATTGCAGTTTGACGTGTCAAAATATATAATAGCTCCAACCTACCTTTGCTGCTGTTTGCCAGCTGATCAGAGAGCTTCATTTGTATTTTTTCTTATCAAATTGACTCCTGCCACACGGGGACCAAAGATTTTTGCGCACCCCTTCTTCATCCAAGGCATAGGTTCCAATCAGTAGCTCCTCTGTTTGTATAGTCACCTGGCTTGCCTACAGGTGACCTCTGACCTCAGGAAACACAACTCCGTGGGAGACAGAAATGTTCCGGTGACAGGCCCACTCGTGGGCGGCAGAGCGGTTTTATACTCAGACTGGCATTATCTGCATCTCCTGCTCTGCTCAAAAGGACAGGGCCACTAAATATACCCTGCGAGGCCTTCCCAGGCTCCTCTGGGCTGGGGAGATGCAGCCACCGCTTGGGCCGAAGGCCAATGACATGGCTGCCGACCTCCACTGAAAGTATTTTTAAGGTCAATTACAGGGTACAGTGCCTTTAGATGGCCGACTGGTGCTGAGGAGGCCTCATATTAAAGGTTTATGTGGAGAAGGACCAGAGAACTCTGCCTTTGCTCACCCCAGCTCCCATTGTTACCACACACCCACTGAGACAGTGCACAATGAAAGATTTCTATGGTGATACATGTGATACATGCAAGTGTTTTGAGTATGTTTATGTGAATGTTTTCTCTTACAAGGTCTTTCAAAGATGGATCGTTATTAAGTATATATTATGATGAGTCTGTCAGTGGATCATCATTCTGGAATGTGTTTTTTTACTGATAATGTATTTTTGTAAAAATGATTTATTTATGCATCTGTCAGTGTTATCTGTAAAGCCCTATAAATCCTGGTGTCATTTAAGGTTGTGTAGTGGTTATTGGAATTTCAGCTGAAAAGAAGAAGCTCCAGCCTTCTAAACTGTAAACACTTTTCTTGCATTAAAAGCTTCCTCCGTGCTTAACGGATCATAAGCTAGCGCTCCTAGGTATTGGCAACAACAGTCACGTGTCCAAATAGCCACTAATTAAGTTATTCCACAAAGTGAACTCTTCAGTTGTAATGGCCAGTGTAAAAAAAAAAGGATGAAATATTACAACAGCCATTAGCATTTAAATATTGTTTTAACTCAGACTTGCAGCTTTTCTGTATTACCCGACTACTGATTATGGCAACTTATAGTGGCAATTAGAAAATCATTTGAGGCAGCCTTTATAATGTTGACCAGAAGCACATTGACAGATAATAAACAGACTTTGGTCCTCATTAGGCTAATCTTCATATTCCCTCACACGTATGCTCACACAAGCCCCATTCTCTTTACACAGGCCACACACGCAGACCGCCACAGCTGACCGACACTTGATATAAATGAGCATCCAGCAAGATGCATTTGGGGTTTTTTTTTTCATGATTCATTCCAACACGACTCCACTATGCCATAAATACAGGCCTGTCAAAATGTGTTCTACCCCACAGAGAGGGGAGTGGTGTGAGGTACAGTAGACGCCATTCACTGTGTGTTTGGAAGGGGCCGAGAGACGGTTGGAGTTGGTGGCTTTGGTCTCCCTGAAGAGTAAGGTATTGATGGGACAAAAGTGAGGAGAAGGATTGAAAGGCCCATTTGTGCGGATGAGGGTCGGTCATCTCCGTGTGTTTGCCGTGCTGTGGCTGTGGTGCGATTCAATGGGTGCTCTATCCACCCGTCTCTATTTCAACCCCAACTCTTTAGTCAAACAAAATAAAGACACTGCAGCTCAAAAAGCTCACACTTATATTAATTTTATCAAATAAATTAATCACTTTATCATTTTAAATCTGTTGCCCTTCAGTTACGTTCAATAAATTCTTTCTAGAAAGTCCATGTATAGTTTATATCTGTGTGAACTCGATCATAAAATTGGTT
Organism: Pelvicachromis taeniatus; assembly: GCA_015108175.1. Lineage (NCBI taxonomy): Eukaryota > Metazoa > Chordata > Actinopteri > Cichliformes > Cichlidae > Pelvicachromis > Pelvicachromis taeniatus. The sequence continues at coordinate 15,727 of VURO01046352.1, read as the reverse complement.
GGGTTTTGTTCTTAACTTTAAAAAAAAAAATAACTCCTTTAATTACAAATAATAAAAGACCTTTTCAAATATAAAATATGTTTTTTTTCAAAACCGGACTGGAGTTAACGTGTGGTCAAAATTTCGCGGTTATGCTTATGGATTTATGAAATGTAATCAAGACCGGTCAGCCCACTGTTTTAGTGGTCTTATTGTAAACATACCATGGGCTGTGTGAGAAGTGCTGAAATTGTCACAGCATAACACCATATCGGTTTAAATTGCCACAGCAATCTATGGCTCTAAGAGCTTGAATAAACACTATTCCATTCCAAGCAGGGGTGTATGGATACACAGATTTTTAATTTGGGGAAAAATGGTGCTTTAATGAAGTCATGCTTATTATTAGCAAGCGCCTGGATTTGAATATCCCATATAAAACAGCAAAGTGAATCAGTGGATTGCATAGGTTGTATAATCCTGACTGTTTCTTACAGTGCTGTGCAGAGACTTGGGTCACCTTTCAAATCTGAAATGAAATGAATATTTAGCGTTTATTGAAACATCTGCAAAAATACATTAAAATACAGTATATAAGGCAAAACAGAGTTTGTGGAATTCCAACAAACTTGAAAGTCAGAATTTGGTATGACCACCTTTATTCTTCGACGCAGCCTGAAGACTCTTAGGCAAGTTTTATCGCTTCTTCTTTTGATGTCGACAGCTTTTTTCAGGTCGGCAGTCGAGATGATCCCATACTGCTTCAATAATGTTGAAGTCCGGACTCTGAGGAGGCCAATCCATGATTGATAGTGTTCAATTATGTTTTTTTCTATCCAGGTATGTTTTCACTGCAGTGGTAGTGTGTTTGGGCTCATTGTCGTGGTAAAAAATTAAAGCCATCACCAATCAGATGTTTTCCAGATGGTATTGAATGGTAGATCAATCAAGAAAAACAGATTTTTGCATTCATAATTTCATCAATTTTCACAAAACCTCCAATACTACTGGCTGAACTGAACCATGACAAAGCCTCTACTCTGTTTTACAGATACATACCGTATATCTTCCATTAGTAGCCTGTCTCTTTTAAAAGCTGGTTTCTAATAAACGCCGGTTTCTAATAAACGCCGGTTTGAAAACATGTCACGACAAATAGACGCCGGTCTCCAATAGCAGCCGGGCGACCTTCGACCCGGAAGTCCCTCTGCGCTGTCGTAGTTCCTCCTGCCTCTCATCACTCAGCCAGCTGTTTCCAATCAGCCGTAATCTACGACCTGCGGCATTTAAGCTGGATGCGCGGCAACCGTCGAAGTGGGATTATTACACTGAACTGGAACTGTCGGCTGGCGAACATGCTAACTGTGATTTTCTGGTCTTTTACGTCCTCTCCTGGAGAGTCGGGCGGAGAGAAGTTTCGGGGAGCACCACTCGTGCACTGGGCTACCACAGACAAGGAGACACTCGGGAGAAAAGGAATGAGCTCAACTGGGAACTGCATTATTTGTGAACTGTTGGAATGTGTTTTGGAGCACTGTAAGTAAACGCACTGTCTTTTCACCTCAGTCTAAAAACCGCGCCTGGGTCCTATTTCCCTCTCACTTCCGCGACAATTCCATCTGAGAAGGAAATAAGAGCCGGTCTCCAACAACCGCCGGTCTCTTTTAAACGCCGGGCCGGCCGGATACATTTTTTAATAAGCGCCCGGGCTACTAATGGAAGATATACGGTAGATAGATTTAATGTTGTACCCTTGTAAAATCTGTTGCCATTGATTTTCAGTTTTTGTGCAATTTGGCATACAGCCACTCAGTCTTTTCTCTCTGTTTCCCTTCCTGAAGAACGTCTTCTTTACAGTCACTCTTCCACTGAGACCATTTCTGATGAGGCTTCAATGAATAGTTGTTAGATCTGATCCTTTGTTGGATTTTTTTCCTATTTATAACGACATGACTTTCAAATACATTCATCTGCTGTTGATAGTTTTAAGCCTACTGCTTCTTCTTTGTCTTCTACTTGGCCAGTTTCCTCATTTTTAAAGTTACTTTGCACAGCATGCCAAGATATGCCAAGTTTTCTGCTAACAGCTCTTTGGGACTCACCTTGTTGGTGGGAAATACCATCTTATGCCTGTAAAACGTTTTCTTTGGCATTTTTCACAGATTAAACGAAATACAACTGTTAACTATTTCCTCTATTTTCAAAATATTATGAAATGAAAGGTGACACAAGACTTCTGCACAGTACTGTACATTGAGAGTATTTTCCATGTGGTACATAAATTGAAATCGTTTTAATTACAAAATAAATATGATTATGATTTTCAGATTCTCCTAGTAACTAAGTTTTGAATTACATTTGAAATTATTCTATGCTGCTTCTTTTAAGGACATATTTGACTTAGAATTAAGTTAATAAATAACAATTATGTCTACCTTTGCTCTATCAAAAACACACTTTCTTCAGCTTTTCCTCTTTTACCTGCGGTGCACCTTTGGACGTTGTCTTCCTGGGAACATCATCACTCCTGATCGACATGACGGGGCGAGTACACATCGCCAAACTGCTAAGTCTACACTGGCTGGGGTGCCCCATGTTTGCCCTGGGGGAGAGCATCTGCTCTTGCCTGCTGGGCTCTCTGGGTCAGAAATGGCACACCATGGTGTGATGGACTCTACCGGTCACTGTTCATCAGCATTGTAGGTGTGAAATTCCCAGGAATCCCCAGCACGGCTGCTTCAGAGTCCAGTAGCTGAATCAGAGAGAGGATGGGAATGGATGTGTTAGACCTTTTGGTCAGACATCATCACCGTGTTTAACTTGAAACCCACAGTCTAATATTTCTGGTGCCCATTCTTGTCCCAGGACATAAACTTACAATGCACTCATTGAACTAGTCTCGGGCTTGTCAAATATTTTCTTTCCTAGTTGTTAGGTTTTAACATAATTGATTTTATAGGACATTTCAGGTGTCTGACAGTCAGTGACTCATGGAATATACTCACCACATGTAGTCAGCGCCTACACTCGGTGCCCTTAATTGACAGTTACAGGAGCGTTGTTGGTGGTGGTGATGGGGAGGCCTTTCATTGGGCCTCTGGGTGTGTCACCAACATGACCTGGAATAACCCAGTTACTGTAAAACCTTACTGCAACTGTGCAAAAGTGGGTTGCACTGAAATAATGTTAAAGCTTGGAACCAAAGCAGTGTTCTTGCTGTTACTTCACTGAGATGCTAGATTCTAGTGGGGCTGTCTTAGCTATTACAGTATACAAAGCACGCTAGGGTTGATCTCTTCTTTAGCTGTTAAGGTACTTTGTTGTCAAGTCTTGTCCAAGTTACCACACATTAACTGAGTATACCAAAACAGTGGCACGCCACCAGGGAGCAAGATTTCATTCAACATTTATCTTGCCATGGTCAAACCACTCTATCCTCTAAAAGCCAGAAAAGAAAAGCTACACTGTATATTTAGGGGAGGTGAATTTACACATTTTCCCCCAATCTATGTTTAGTTTTAGGGAACTATATTTAGTACATTTATTACAGTCAGTCAATAAATCTCTGCATGCAGAATTGCTGCTAAAAGGTCAAAAGATTTATTAGTTTTTAGACCCAGGTGTTGCTCCATACAAGAAAGCTAGAATATTCTGCGGTCACTGGAAAAAAATGTAATAAGCGTCAGCGTCGTTTTAAATGGTTATTTTCATGACACACAGAAAGAAGGACCATTTAGACACGCCAGGCGGTTGGCAGAAAGAGGATTTGTGTACTAGTGGAGAGTGTAAATTGAATTCCCTGTGTGGTCTAAAAAATGCATCTTTAGATTAGTCACTTACAGGCAGCTGGTGATCTGATATGCACAGACTAGAGGGCCAGGTTTAAGCAGTCCCCACTTTTTTTATATACATACATCTTACAAAGCAACTCTCATTGAAGTGACTTTCAATGTGGCATGGTTGTTGGTGCTCTGATTGGCTGAGCATTTCAGAAATTGCCCAATCTACTGGGATTGTCAGCTAAGAACAGGAAACTGAGGTAACAATAGTCTTCAGATCTGGCTTATCATTGTCTCGTCTGACGAGTCTTGATTTTAACATTTTGCTGGTAGCATTACAATTTGTCCATTTCAATAGTGTGGTGGGTATTTTCTATGCACTTTTTGGGCTTCTTAACTCCATAGCCTAACTTAAAATTGTTGGTAACCATGTCCATCCCTTTATGACCCTCAAATCATCTCAGTGAGTTCAGTGAGTGACCAAAAATCTCTGAGGAAAAGAGCGAAAGAGAGTCCAACCCAATACTAGCAAAGTATACCTAAGAAAAAACTGGCAGGTGAACATTATCATTCATTGAATTTACACAATCTTCTTTTCTTAATTTGGGCAAACAGCAACAAAAATTATGTTGTTTATTTTTAACCTAATGAGTTGTAGCTGGGGGCAGCACGGTGGCAGCACTGTTGCCTCGCAGCAAGAAGGTCCTGAGCTCAACTCCACCATCAGTCTTTCTGTGTGGAGTTTGCATGTTCTCCCCGTGTTTGCGTGGGTTCTCTCCGGATACTCCGACTTCCTCCCACTGTCCAAAGACATGCAGTTTGTGGGGATAGGTTAACTGGAAACTCTAAATTGCCCATAGGTGTGAATGCGTGAGTGACTGTGAGTGCGAGTGGTTGTCTGTCTATGTGTGTTAGCCCTGCAACAGACTGGCGACCTGTCCAGGGTGTACCCCGCTTCTCGACCCAAGACAGCTGGGATAGGCTCCAGCGCCCCCCGCGACCCTGAAAAGGATAAGCGGCTGGATGAGTTGTGGGCTGATCTGTACCAGATTAAATAAGTGATTTAAATCAGTGAGACAGGATTTGCAATTTACTGTACCAGTCATGAAAACAAAGGGAACGGTTTGTCCTCACTGAAATATAAAAGAGGGAAGCATGTGAGAGGTGTTGTTACTGCTAAACTTTGCCTAACTGTACTGTATCTACACCACAGCGCTGCACAGCCCCTAGTGGCTGGGTAGGATATTGAGTATATTCAGAATGTTCTACCACGTTCCTAATACCAATTTTAGATCAATCATATCTTCTTCTCTTTTTTGTTTTTACTTTCTATCTTTCTATTTCTCTATATCTTTTATTTTATTATTTGGGTTTTTGGTTTCTTGCTTTGTCTTGGCTGCAAAGTCTGACGGCAGCCTATCATGACACATCAATTTTTCCTGATCACATGACCACTTTGTGCTATTTTTATCAATTTACCATCTTTAGGGTAATGACAATACCTGATTATATTGCAGACAGTAAACAAACAGCAGCTTTCAGATGTTGGATTAGTCTTTTCTCTGTCACCAAAGCCTCTGATTAAAGACCGAAAACACCACAGAAAGGCTGTCCATGTCGCTGCTTTTGGAGGATTAGTGTTTCTTAGCAATGACGTACACAGAAATGACTTTGTCTCTTCTTTCTCTGTCATTGCTCTACAAAACCATTTCCAACTGTCTCAATCCCCAGCCTCGTGTCTGAGTTTTCACAGCCTACAATAAAGGCAGCCCATAACTTTAAGTACTGTTTTGTGGACCTGTGTAAATTTGACACCATTATGCCACTGAGAGGGTCTGTGTAGGTGTTAATGTTAGCATGGGAGATTGCCAGAGATCTGTATAATGCCTGCTTGCCTCATCATGTGCTGCCAAAAAGTTCTCCTTTACTCTTACATTATGCTGACATTTTGGTCCTCCTGCTCTGCTCCAAGATCTTCAGACTGCCTTTTTTTTTTTTTTTTTTTTTTTTTTTTTTTTTTTTTTTTTTTTTTTTGCCTTTTTTTTTTTTTTTTTTTTTTTTTTTTTTGGTGTTGCATTATTCATATTTGTCCCAGCTGCTCTTTTGCTTATCCCTCTTCCTGTTCCTGTTCAAAGAGCTAGCACTGTATCCTGGAGCTCTGTCCTCTTGTTTAAACTCAGTGCCTTCTTTTTCTGCAAAGGTAAATCAAACTGAGGCACACAGAATTGCCAGTAGTGGTGGATGTAGCAATGTCCTGTGATGTCTTTTTTCAAGATCAAGGTTTAACTTTCATGTTGTGATCTTGAAATCGGCCTGCAGCATTTAACAGTGCTCAGGTTCTCAGTTTTGCAGTAAGCCCCTTTGCTTTGAAATGACATTTTTGGCAATTTTAATGTCAAAACCTAGAGGACTACTGAACTTCCACAGAAACCTAACTAGAGGTGATTTAAAGTATAACGTGTTTTTTTTTGTTTTGTTTGTCTGTTTCCGAAGTCTCTTTTAGCCGTTGACTTGAACCTTAATTTTAACCTTAATTTGTTTCAGTGTACTTTTCTTTCACTTTACAGCCCCCTTTTGCTGCCACTGCCCAGTTTAAACTGGCAGACTTGGCAGAGCAAAGTTTGTGTGTGGTGGCACTGGGGGCAGGGTGCAGAGCTTGCCTGGGCTGACTGTACCCAGCCCCTCATAATTACAGACAGTAAACAGCTAGTGCTTTTAGGCCTGATTTTCCCTGTCTCATGGGGAGAGAGTTCACTTTGGCATGAGGGGAAAAAAAGGCAGAGAGGATGAGAAAAGGGGAAAAGACGTTCTGAAGATGGACAAAAACTGTCATCCGTATTCTTGGTGATGAATATGGAAGCAGTTTGCAAAGACTTATAAACACACAGACCAGCATTGTGCCCACCCCCAGAACTTTACACACACACACAGTCATAGTCCTTCCTGAGCAGCAGTCGTTTGATGTGATCTTATAGTAAGTCTTAATTAAAACTTCCAACACCCCCTGGTTAAATATGTGTTTGGTCTTTTTCCTTCACTCCCTGAAACTGTCAAACTGATCACCTATTTTATGTCTCTCTCTGTGTCTATGTTTTTCTTTCCGTCTGCCTGCCTGTCTATGTCCTTCCCCTGTCTCTTTCCGCTATTTCTAAAGCGAAGCCCTTCTGTCCTACACCCAATACTTGGTCTAAATTTACTTTTGGTCTTCCTTCTTTTCTTTCTTCATTTTAATTTCCTAGACATTTAACACTGTCACCGGCAAACTCTCACACTTTATCTCTCCCTATTGCATTTTGAGGTTTCGCTGGCAGAAGTTGAACCGATTTTTGCGACAGTATATTTAATTCAAAAGGTCCAAACTAAGCAAATAACTCTCTGTGTATTCAAATCATTTGCTGTATGACATCTCTGTTTCTCCATCTTCTTCCTCATTGCTCTTTTTTCTCTCGTACTAGCAGGCAGTGGGACTGGAGGTTTTCTTTGGCAGCCTGCTCCCCCTCTCTTGGCTGGGACAGGGCCTGTGCTACTGGCTGGGAGTGTGGAAGGGAAGCAGGGAGGTAGTGAAGGCAGAGGGGAGGGAGAGAACGGGCTTGGGAGGAGAGAGGCTGGAGGGGTAGAGGCGTGGTCTCAGCTGGTAATGAAGTCTTCTCTTTTCATCCTCAGAAGGCAGAGTGTGAGCGAACGGGCCCGGGGTCTGCGCAGCTCCACAGCCCTCTCTGCCTCTAAAGTGTGCTGAGCGCTGCTCCGCTTTGCGCTGCCTGTGCCTGCCTCAGCTCCCGTCCGCCACAGCGGAGACATACAAAGATACCAAGACTGAAAGAGAGCGCTACAGTCATGAAGCTTTTCCTTGCATCGGCTCCACAGCGCTACTCTTGAGGTAAGACGTGAGACTCCCTTCTTTATGTGCTGCTCCTTACCGTGCCTCTCTATGTGCTCTGCTTTACTGTCCGTCAGTCTCTGTTGATTGTTGTGGTGGGGGCCGGGAGGTGGGGGTGTAAAGGGGCCTGTCCAGGTTGAGTCACTCCCACTTTCATTATGCATGTGTACGTGTGTGCACGTGTGTGCCCCTACAGTATGACCAGCTGTAGGTAGCTGTGTTTTTGGCTCATGTGAGAATCCACCTCTGAATATACAGCATGTGTGTTTTTGGGACTTTGCACGAATGAATGCAGTCAGCGGCAGCCGTGAAAGGTTTATGTTAATGGTGACAAATGGGTTGAAGCCATGCAAAGAATGTGGCTGAAGCGCACATGAGGGAAACAGGATGAAGTGGCATGCATTATTAGAAAAAAAGCAAGGTGAAAGTGACTATTCTGTAACAATGGCGTTTTGTTTTTTGGCATTGCTTTGTTTGTCAGATGAACCTAATATCACTCTTTTTTTATCACTCTTTTTACTGCCCTTCTGGGCTAGTGTTAATGTAATATAGAGCCATAAAGTCATTTTAAATGAGCTGCTAAATAGGGTGATGTTACTGCACCTGAGTGTTTGGCCACATGTGGATATTTATTTATTTGCACTGTTTATTGCTGTTGAACGCAAAAGGCTAGTGGGGCTCATCTCTGTAAATAAAAAGGACAGCAGGCACTCATCTGCAGCCCAGTGACACCAGGCTTTGAAGTGATTTCAGTGGATCTGTCCTCCTCCCCGCTGGGCATTTCAGATCCGGCCTGCAACTCTCTTACTTTCATCCACATTCCCTTGGAAATCCATCCATCTGTATTCTTTCACACACCTCCTTCCTGATCCCGTTCACCCCATGAGTTCTTGCACCCTGAAACCCCTCTGTGAGGCCTTCACCTCCTATCAACACGTCCTGTATTTTCATAGACAGTATTCCTACAGTTTTTATTCTCCATCTCGTCTGACATGCTTCCAGGGAACGGGTCTTTCCGATACCTCTCCCAGAAAAAAAAAAAAAAAAACCTAAGTGACTTTCCATTAGTTTCTGCTAGGCCATGAGAATTATGGTTTCCCAAATGAATGGTGTACAGGAGCCCAGCTTAATTGAAAAAACACAAGCATGGTCTGCCATGAGGAGACGGTCCTTGTGTCACTGTTGAACTGAGCGAATGTACTTTCCAGAGCTGGTGAGGGGGAGAGAAAGGGAGAGAAACTACAAAAAAAGAGCATGAGAAGGAGTGCAGACTGAAGGCTGGAGCAAACAGATTTATTAAATAATAGTGTGGAGAATGAAAAGAACTGATTGAAAACATTGGTGGTGTTACAAAATGCCAATCGAGCAACAAATAAAGATGAATCAGCAGAGGGCATCGAATTATATAAAAATGCTTCTAAAGAGAGCCAGAAGAGGAAAAAAGCATCTCAGTGTGAGTGAACTTCCACGTTGGCTTCAGAAAGAATAGTTTGGATAAAGTGAGATTTTAGTGGCAAAAAAATGACATGTTGAAGCAGTTTGCTAGCACTTTAGCCCCAAGGACAACAATAGAACACAATAGAACCGCTTAGTTCTGCACACTTGACTTGAACAGCACCCCAACACACACTACTAATATCTGCCTTGCCTCCTGCATTCTCTCCATCTTATTTCTCTTCTTCCCTTCCACTCCCCCACTCCCTTCACCGTGTTTGTGTGAGATATTTGCGAGGCAGCCCCATATTGTGATGATTGAGGCCCTGTCATTGGTTCAGATGGCACATTTGTCAGACAGATGTTTGCCAGCAACTGCTGTTGCTAGGGTGTGCGGCGCTGCTGTGGAAAGCATCTCTTGTTGACTTCCTCAGTGGGTGGTTCATGTGTTTGTCAGGTCACCGTAACCCCTGACACCATCACCACCTCCTGCTTTTCGTACTGCCTGTTAATGTAACTCTAGACTCCCAAAGAGATTACAGCCACACTCATGCATCACTGCTGACATAAGGAAACATAAAAGATCAACACTTGCAACTGCAGGAGGATAACAAAAAGTATTAGTTGTCAGACTCATCCGCAAGAGTCTTCTGATGAAAACGCATGCAGAGGCGGCCTTTACTGGAGAATGTGTGAAAAGAAGGATAACCCCAGGACTGACTACTGATTTATCAAGAGGTGCCACACATATATTTTTGTGATAAATGCACTTTTTTTTTCAATTTATCCTTACTAAAAATTATTAATCAGAATCCATCAACCAGATACAGATGACATATTGACATACCCAGTCTAAGGACTTACATGTAGTTCTGTGTCTAAGGGGCATGACAGCGGCTTAAAGGTTGGTTTATTATCAGCTCAGCAGGTACATAATACAGTGGAGGTTATTCAACCGTTAATTCCTATGCTGAGTGATGTCATCATGACTTTCTGACTTCTCTGGCTCAGTGCTGACAGGACTGAGAGGACTTTCATTAGGATTTGATAGTGAAAGGGTGAACAGTGACTTCAGTGCTCGTGTCAGTGGTTTAATCCTTCAGCCGTGGGATTGGAATAGAATATAAATATAGATTAGAAATATCCTGTATTGTCCCTAATTGGGGAAATTCAGGTGTTCCAGCAGCAAAGTGACAGGCAGATGGAGCATGACAACATAATAAAAAAATACTGTTAAACATGTAAAAGGTCATTAAAAACCGAAAATGGAAAAACTGTGCAAATAACAGTGGGGATATCAAAAACTACAATATAAACAACTCATTGCATTTGTTGGGAGCAGTGATGGCTATGAAGTCTAACAGCTGCTGGGAGGCAGGACCTGCCATAGCGCTCCTTTGTGCACCTCGGATGTAGCAGTGTGTCACTGAAGGAGCTCTCCAGTACTGCAACAGCTCCGTGCATGGGGTGGGAGACGTTTGCCAAGAGTGGTGTTATTTTTGCCAAAGTTCTTCTGTCTCCTTCCACCTGCACTGGGTCGAGAGGGCATCCTAAAACAGAGCTGGCCTTCATGATGAGCTTCTCCAACCGCTTTCTCTCAGCTGTAGATAAGCTGCTATTCCAACAGACAACACCATAGAGTCAAAAAAGGTCTTCAGGAGCGCCCTCTGCACTCCAAACGATCTCAGTCTCCTCAGCGGGTAGAGTCTGCTCGGACCCTTCCTGTAAAGAGCATCAGCGTTGTGATTCCTGTTTATTGTTCAAGTGAACATCTGGGTACTTGTAAGAGTCCACTATCTTAATGTCAGCTCCCTGGATTTTCACTGGTGTTGGTTTGGTGGGTCTACACCTGTGGAAATCCTACACCAGCTCCTTGGTTGTCCCCACCTTGATCAGAAGATGGTTCTGCTGGCACCAGTACACCTAGTCCTGAATTCAGGTACTCTGTACTCCTCACCTGTAATCAGGACAACTACGTCAGTCATCAGTGACGTAGTCCACTAACCACTGGGACAGGTGATGGTCCACTCCTGACAGCTCCAGCTTGTCCCTCAGAAGTACATGCTGGATGGTGTTCAAAGCACTGGAGAAATCAAAGAACATGATCCTCACGGTGCTTCCAGGCTTCTCCAGCTGGGTCAGAGCTGGTGCAGGACGTCATCCATCCCAATTATAGGCTGGTAGGCAAACTACAGCAGATCCAATGAAGACTGAACGAGGGGGGCAAAGACGTTTGAGGACCAGCCTCTTGACGGTCTTCATTAGATGGGAGGTCAGTGCTACCAGCCTGTTGCTGCTGAGGTCCTCTGGATGTGTGGTCTTCAGTACTAATTAGGAGGTCTTCCACAGCTCTGGTACTTTCCACCTGGAGCCTTCAGCCTTTTGAACCTTGATCTCTCACAGCTCGTTCCTCACATGAAGTGCTGAAAGGGACAGGATGGTGGTGGGGGTCTGTGGGATGGAGTCTTTTGAAGCAGCGGGGGTGGATGATGGCTGAGGGCTGAGAAGTCATGGGAAGAAAAGCCGGCACTGGTCGAAGATAAGGGGGTTTGTGGCAGAGGTGATTGGGCTGGACATCTTTTACTGGACACTATTGCCTCCCGAGTGTGAGCAGAAACCATCTACAGCTGGTGAAAACGTAAGAAGAGAAATGATGCGCTTGTGCTTGGTGTAATACCTTAAAGGAAAGTGCTTTGAATTCATGATAAATTATTGCTTTCATCACAGACTTCTCATGGTGCTCCCAGTCATTAAAACTCAAAAAACCTCAAAGTTAGATGAGAGTATTTTTAAATTTCTAGGCCCATATAATTTTCAGCTAAATTTGAATATATAATTTAAGAGATGGCCTCATGATTAAAAATTGTTGTGTTTGTCGGCTGATCGCTAACGAAGATGGAGACCAGTGTGATTTAAGACACCGGCACTTTAAACAGCAGACTTCATATTACAAAAATATTGCGCAGTAATTTTTACTTTTATTGTTCCTTTTCCGGCATCCTCTGTACTGCTCTCGGTTTATTTATTCCATTGTTTAAGTTGTGCAGTAAGAGACATGAATCGTATCAGGACACTCTTAGAATTGAACTGCTTGACCTCATCCAGCTCGTATCCTTTCCTCAGCTTGCTTTCCCTGTAACTCTCCAACATTTCAATCAGGCATTACCGGCTTGACTTTAAAGAGTCTTTATAATGAAGTAGTTCATTAGTAATGATCTAGTTTATCCACTTCCCCCCATCAGGTGCCTTCGCCAGCTGGTGGCGCTCTTACTGGTGAACTAGAATCAGGCCTGTAAATAGGATTTGGAGGCAGATGCTTTATAAATTGCAGTGCAGATGTAAAACACATGACTTGGGGGAGCAGCGACTCCCTCAGGTTCTATCATTTTGCCTCTTTCTCTTACCTCCTTCTATTCCTCTTATTCTTTGATTTCTCTGTCCTCTTATTCAACTACTGCACATTCACCATATTTTCCATCCTACTGTATGTCTGTATTTATCACATCACACCCTCATTCTGAAGGTCTCTGTAACTCCTACACAAATACAAGTTAATATATAGATATGCTACGTGTGTTAATGCGTGCCTGTGCTTCTATGTGTTTGCGTGTTACTGTGTGCATTCTATGCATTCTTAACTGTAAGTCCAAATTTCTGTGTCAGACCGTAGGTGGTGTACTGTGTGTCTGCTGACAAATAACCTCTGGATCAGCCGTCATGTGTTTATTAGACACTCTATCCAACAGGCAGAAAATTGGCCTGAATTTTTGCCTTGCACCTCTGCTCCTTCTGCTGCGTGAAGGCAGACCCAGCAGCTCTGATTGCTTCTGACACTGACAACAAGACCTAGCTTCCTGAGAAGACTTTCTGCAGAGCTCCTCTTGTATCTGCACAGAAAAGTCAAAGGTGATCACGTGAAATAAGATGTTTTTTCTCTAACACTTGCCGGAACTTGGAGGTCAGACAGCAAGTTACGTATGGATTGGCAGGTTTATGTTTACTTTCGGTGTGCTGAAATATCTCTTTGACACTTGAACCTGCTGCATCATTCCTTTGGGGTGAAGGGCAAATCATTTTTAAATGATACTTTAGCTACCTTGGCGTGGGCCTGCAGATTGATAACTTTAGGATCACTTTCCCTTTTCAATCCTTTCTCCGCTACATTCCAGCTGGTCTCTGCTTACTTCTACGTTTCGCTCCAGATGTGGCATTGTTTGGACACATTTGTTTTGGGCTGGGGCCGGTAGACCTGCTCACAGTCTGATGTCATGCTCTATTTAAAGGGAAAGCCATGAGAACTGGGTGGAAAGGCACACACTGTGGTTTCACTTCAAAGCTTCTTTCTTGGACTACTGATGACTGTCATCCGTGGCACAGCAATCTGTGTCATGGACAGATGACCACATTCATTTTAACTGTTGACAGATATGTGATTTTAAAAAGGTTCATAGAGGAGGCAGGATTTTGCACAAAAATCAGGAAGTTTAACTTTTACCTCATGGCCTGTGAGTTTTACTGAAGTTTTCTCAGTTTCACAGTTCTTTAAAATAACCTGCCACTCCTACAAAGGAACAATACGGGGTCTTATTTAAAGATTAGGCTCAGGCTGTTTATGGTATAACTGAGAGAAACCTGATACTATAGTTGGATGAGATGAAAGGATGATGCCCTCAATTGAACCAACAAACATGACAGGTTTTTATGGGTCAGGGGAGTCACATGCTGCTTAAACTTTCATGCCTCTCTAATTAGCTCTGTCAGTCAATGAACCTGGCACCTCATGCCATTAAAGAATGGGATAATGAATCCTGTCTGTCTCTCAGTGTGTGTGTGTGTGTGTGTGTGTGTGTGTAGGGTATTCTGTGCCACATTAAATATGAAATATCTCACTGTGTTCCAGCTATACGGGGGTTAGGATAAGGGCATCTTTTCCTCGATGACTGAGCGTATTGTGTCTCTTATTTAAACTGTGAGCATAGTGAAAAGCCGCTTTACTGTCAGATTCCCCATGGGAGCTCTGCCTTCAGCACTATTTGGCCTTCAAACACATATATATTTGCCAGCTCCTCTCTAGTGTTTCTGCTTCAAAGAGACAAAAGTTCGAACCATGCTAAATAGTTCCGGTTCAAACGGGCATGTTTGCTGAATGTTCATCTCTCTCTGTCCCTTCTCTTTGGTCCATGGTATTTGCCTAACGGAGTTCACAGCGGCCCGACAGGTCTTGAAAGCTGAAATGAATGACGTAAAGTGCTATTAGGCAATTTAGTAATGCTAATACACATACCGTATATCTTCCATTAGTAGCCTGTCTCTTTTAAACGCCGGCTTGAAAAATAGACAAATAGACGCCGGTCTCCAATAGTAGCCGGGCGACCTTCGACCTGGAAGTCCCTCCGCCCTGTCTTCTTCTTCTTCTTCTTAAATTTTATTGGCGATTGGCAAACAACTGGATGGTGCATTACTGCCACCAACTGGTATGGAGTGTGACTGGAACATCGCGTCTCATCACTCGGCCAGCTGTTTCCAATCAGCTGTCATCTACGACCAGCGGCATTTAAGCTGGATGCAGCGACCATCGAAGTGGGATTATTACACTGAACTGGAACTGTCGGCTAGCGAACCTGCTAAATGTGATTTTCTGGTCTTTTACTTCCTCTCCTGGAGAGTCGGGTGGAGAGAAGTTTCGGGGAGCACCACTCGTGCACTGGGCTACCACAGACAAGGAGACACTCTGGAGCAAAGGAGGAGCACAATTGGGAACTGTATTATTTGTGAACTGTTGGAATACGTTTTGGAGCACTGTAAGTAAACGCGCTCTTTTCACCTCAGTCTAAAAACCGCACCTGGGTCCTCTTTCCCTCTCACTTCCGTCACAATTCCGAGAAGGGAATAATAACCGCCTGTCTCTTTTAAACGCCGGGCCGGCCGAATAATTTTTGGAATAAACGCCCGGGCTACAATTGGAAGATATACGGTATTTACATGTAAATGTTACTAATGTCTGTTTAAATGCTTTCCCGTGATTATTGGTGATCACCAGTACCTCTCAGCCTCCTAGTAGATATGTTATAAATGTGAAAATCCCAGGTGATTTTAAGAAATGTTAACCTGTGACCTTGTTGGGCAAAACCCCATCAGCCTTTTAAAGCTGAGGGATACAAAAAGCCTTCCATCATTGGCTCACACTTCAGAAATACAATATTTTGAGCTTTTGATTTTTTGTTTTTAAATTTAAGTTTGCTTATAAGCTGCTACATGGACTTGCTCCCCCCTGACTGGGTGAGTTCATCATGGTAAACTGAATTTTAGTGGAAAAGATAACAGAGCCTGTACTACAGGCAGTTAAAGTCAGTGAGATTCAGAATAATAATTCAGCTGTAACAACAGAATGTGCCACCTTCAATATATTTAAAGCTCATCTCAAACGACAGAGGAACCACATCTGCGAGCATGCATTTTATTCTAACTATGTTGTTCTGTGTTTTCTTAATGTAGCATGGATTTTCATGTTGTGATTTTATGTATTTGTTATCTGGACAATATTGTTGTGCATTGTCTGGTGATGTGTTTTACATCGTTTTTTTTTTTTTTTTTTTTTTTTTTTTTTTTCAAATTTAAATTTTTTTTTTTGTGTTTTTTTTTTTTTTTTGTTCCCGGC
>VURO01046350.1:0-14759 GCA_015108175.1 Pelvicachromis taeniatus | reverse complement strand
GTTTCATCAAGTAGTGTTAATTAATAATAATTAATTACTTCAGTCATCACTTCACAAAGTAACAGTTACACACCCAAAACATCTACCTGTGGCTTCAGATTTGAGGTGCTGTGTGCTAACTAACAGACAATGCAGATGGAAGCAAACATTTTATGCTGAGACTTATTTTGATTTACTGAGGTGTTACACTGTACTAACTGAGGAGCTATATTAGCATGCCATATTAACAAGTAAAGATCCCTAGATGAGTCAGGAAGGACAATTGGAATAAATAAACTTGTTTGTTGTCTATTTTAATTAGGTAACAAAACTAATATAATGCCCTTTTTGGATAAATAAAACTGAAAGTTGGCATGAGATTAAAAATCTAGCATGAATACCTTTTCATTTTTCACTCTGTGTTTATACAACAGTTTACATTTAATCATTAGCTGTTATTAGTCTCAGGCTTTCTTCCACAGCATGTATTTTGTCCTGTCTTCCTCCTCTCACCCCCAATCGGTTACGGTAGATTGCCGCTCCTCCCTGAGTCTGGTTCTGCCAGAGGATTCTTCCTGTTAAAAGGGAGTTTTTCCTTCCCACTGTCACCGGGTAGTTGCTCATAGGGGGTCATTGAATTGTTGGGATTTCCTGTGTATTATTGTAGGGTCTTTACCTTACAATATAAAGACTATTAATGAACTGAACTGAAATTGAACTAGTGCCTATGAATTAGTGCATTTATGAAAAAAAAGCATCGTGTCAGATTTATATTCAGATTGCTCCTAATAAACCAAAACAGCAGCTTCACTGAGAGATACTGAGTAAAGTTAATGCACTGAAAGGCTGTTTGTGTTTGCCGCTGCAGGTTGAAATAAGACTGTGTGGTAATGCCAGACGTAAATGAGGTATAACATCTCCAGTGTTGTCCTTGTCATGCCAAGCTTACTATAATACATTGAATAAGAATATCCCATTTACTACCCAACGACTTCTGGAATTTTTAAACGCCAGGTCCTACATCTGTCTTTGCAAAGTGAGTAAACATGCCAGAAGAAGGCCTAACTCACCGTCCTGTTAATATATTAGCAGAAAGAAGGGCCGCCTATGACTCAGGCTGTGGACAACTTAGTGGGGAGCAGAGTAATTTAGGCTGAGTGGATTTCCAGGAGAGAAAGCAATTTATCAAGAAACTGAGTGGGGGTAAACACACAGACACACACACACACTCACACACTCACACAGATATCACAAACACACACGCATTTTGTCATGTGATATAGCCCTGTGGTGTAAACTTTTAATTTGAACCACCCCGATCCATCAGATACACACACGCTGCATGCACACTAGCTTCTTGACTCACACCACTTCCACTCCACTGCATCTGGTTTTTAAAATAGAAATCTTTGTTGGACACTCGGATCTGCTCGAGGGGGGAGGAGGTTAGCTAACCACCATGGCGTGATGCCTTCTTGCCCCAGTGCCATTTGCAATCTGTGTGGCTGAAAAGAATTTAAAGTGGGTCAGTCTGTCACGCCGCTGCGCAGTAGCAGTGGGAGAGGCAGGAGGAGCGTTATCAATATTCTTTGTGGGTTTTTTTTTTTTTAATGTCAAACATGATAACACACATTCATATTTTTCATCTGACATGGCAACATCCTTAAATACATCCTCTTTATTTTGTTTTTTCATGTTTCAACGACCCCAGCGGGATTCTTTAAGGAAAATGGTTTTGCATGTTTCAGTCCATTACCTACAAATAGCACGCACACTATTGTTCATATACAGGACATCTGTTTTTAGATACATTTCCCACCCTCTGGGGCCCAAATGCATAAAACTCTCTCTCTCAGATTTATCACCACAGTTCTCACAAAGGCAGAAATGTGCACAAAGCTTTTCCATCATATTTGTAAACTTGCAGAAGCTCATTCATCGCGACGCTGATTTGCATTCTGAGATTTAACCACAGATGGGATTAAACAGCCCCTTATTTGCACCACAAATTATGAAATGCCAGTGACAAGAATTGACAGAGAAGAAGCACATTTTCGTCATCATTTAGAAGAATTTCCTTAAAGGCATTCACTGGAGGAGCGGACAAAGTGCAGTCAGGGTGCTGTTACCACACACATTCACATGTAAGCACTTTCTAACATTCACGAACACACTCTGACGTAAGCAACGGGAGCAACTCCGTTTATACAACTGCAATACTATGATAGGAACTCCAGCATTTAATATCTAACTTTATTATAAAACAATGAGATGAATGGTTTAAAACAACCATTAAATACACAAGTAATCTTTGTTAGAGCATTTTCTTATTTATCTTTTGATCTGGAAATTAGTGGATTTCACAAATTTCACTGATTTAGTGGAACAGAGTCTGTTCACTTGAATTTATTGGTATTTATGTTTGAAACCAAACACTTAATTATACCATACCATATTAAAAAACAGCAATATGCTCTGTACAGCACGCTGTCCTTTTCATAATATGCTACACAAGCAGCGCTGATGTCGCTAAATGCTTTGCTTTAATATCACATGACCTCTACATCTTCTGTACGTTGCAGTGAAATTTCCACTTTACAAATTATGGGCATGGCAGATTGCAAAGGATTAGAATCACTAAAGTATTTATTACAGCTCACTAGAGGACCACAGGTAAGAATAGTTGTGCTGTCGGGCTTAAGATAAAAGCTTGTGTTATACTTCTGCTCTGATTCTGACATGACTCACCTTGGGCGGGGCGTCCGAGCCCGGGTACTCCCTCTGATCCAGCTTATTCCAGCGCTGCATCAGTTTGATGACCATTGGGTTGCTGAAGTCGACCAGCTGGAAGCCTGTCACGTTTGCTCCACCATGCATAAAGCGTTCCAGGTTGATGTCTTTAAAACCCTTGAGGGACAAGAAGGGCAAAGAGCGGTCACACCCAGTCACAGATCCATCAGCGGCAGACAGAAACAAGCGAGAGGCAGGGAGGACGATGGGGGCGGAGCTATTACACTTAACAAGAGGAATATCGAAGTGAGTAACTACCAACTGACTGCCACTCGTCAACATCAGTTTGGATTTATTTACCGCACTCTTCACCATCTATAAGAGAGTCTCACATATCACAGCAGCAGCACTGAAGGTAGTGAGTGAGGAAGAGATGCGGTGAGCTGTGCTGAATGTCACAAGACTGTGATCACAGTCATTATAAATGTCTCTTAAGGCAGGGAGTGGATACAGTCCTTCATCCTGAAGTATACTGCCATTATACAACATATATTCTTTATCTTTATTCTTTTATAAATATATATATTTTTTTAAAGCAGTTTCTTATAAATGTAATCGGCCCTCACGGATCTTTCTGCATCTGCAGACTTCCAGTCTACTAGACTGGGAAACCTTAGTCATTCATACATACTGTATTAAAGTCATGAAGCCCAACTGAATATGTCATTAGGCTCCATGTGGGATCTGTTGTGTATGTTAAATATATCCAGTTTCACAGATTGATGCCCAAAGGGGAGGTTTTGTGTTATTTGCATTGTTTGACTTTTATTGAAGCCACTTATGGTTACTGTTTTACATTTTTTGTTTTATGGGGTTTTTTTGTAGCTCACATTTGACATTTAAAGGGCGTAAGCATCACAACTACTCTGCATTATTTCACTTAACATAACTCAGTGGCTTTTTTTTGCCATGTGAGAAACAAAAAATATCTTTCAGTAAAAGAATTTGTAAAAAATCTCACAGATTATTTTTGTTATGAAACTGCTGATTTTCTTTTGGAGGTTTTTGCCAAATCTGTATGGGAGGGTTAGCAGGGAAAACCCTGTTATTGCCACAATTCGTGTTACATTTGTACATATATTTTAACAGCAGGAGCAGTCTAGCACTACAGAAGCAAAAAATCCTACTGTTATCGGTTTTAGCATCTTCTCCTTGGGGAAGGTCTTAAGATTTAACCACACAGAGTCTTGAGATCAGCATCACACGGACTGAAAATACAACGAGCTGGCAGTCAGCCGTATGAGTAGCAAGCCACAGATGGAGTGAAACAAATACGAAGGACAAAGAGAGACGCAAACAAACAAGGACCCTCTGACAGGAAGTGTCCGTCCCTCACCAGATTGGCCATGATGTAATGGTAGCCTTTGACATGTTTCCCGACGCTGACAATCTGCAAGAAGGCAGAGCAGAGCTCAACGTTAATCTGACTGGATTACAGCATAACAAAGCTTAATTACATTAAATGACGCATGTGACAGGTAAGTGCATGGGTGCTGGCACCGTGGGTCCATCGGGTTTGACACTCAAGCGATTGAACGTCTAAACGAATGAACGGGCGGTCACGTCAGTATGTAAACACTTCCACACTTCAAGGGACGTGACAGATCTTCTCAACACTCTCACTCAACATGCAAACAACCACACAGCTGCATCATGGTGATAAAAACTCCTTTTGAAAGGTGACATCTGCTGGGAAATACCACTGGACATCCAGGTAATCAGGGCATGAATCAAGCAGAAAAAAGTGCTTTGAATCCCGGAGAAAAGCCGGGATCGGTATCAGGTCCCCGGCAGCTTAACTGCTGTCAAGACCCGAGCAACAGTTTAAATGCTCTCAACCTCCAATATTTGAGATTACACTTAGAAAAGCCTTGATTACATCACAACAAAGAGCTGCAGGACAGATTAGCATCCACTCTACATCACTGTGAAATGAAGCACTCTGTTCATACGTTTATAAATTCCCACAAATTATTTTATCAGAAGAAAGAAGTTTCAATCAAAACACTTCACCAAGGATTAGTTTTCTTCATCCTCCTTCAGTTCTTGAGACTCTAAGTGAAAACACACGTCTTTAAAAGAGAAATTAAGTGATTAAAGCTACCTCAAAGGAAAACAGTTAAACAATTTCACAAGTAGGGATGCATTAAGCTGACGTCTGGGTCAGATGGATCATGTGACGGCGGGATGAGCTATGTGGCTCATGTCTGTGTAGGTTCACAGTCATCCAGGACACGGTAGTCTTAGGAGCCTGAAAAGAAGGTGACTTTGACGAGAAGTGAAACCACTTCAACAAACTTTAAGAAGTCCAGTCGCCTTCTGCTCAAGCTCCAAAGACTTTGGGGCTGATCTATGTAATTTAGTGTACTGGTTGCTAATGGTGGAGCTAACATACCATGGAGAAAGCTGACAGCACAGAATGAGTAATAGGGGTAGTATGAGGTATTTCACACCTGCCAGACTGAGAGCAGGTGTAAAATTATTTATGTTTGCAGCTAGTTTTTAACCACAGGTAGGCTGGAAAAACTAAGAGGTTTCTTATTTTTATCAATTTATCTTATACCTCTTATGTGGCACTAGGTGGCAAGGGGGAGGAGCCTAAACATAGATGGCCATACCTCCTTCTACCCAGAAACCTCATGTAGGTCCTCTTTGGGGACAATGACATGCCCAAAACATCTAACCTAAATGTTGTCCAGCATGTGGCATGTTCATCAGTGCATCCTCATTCACAAGCATAAACCTAATGCAGGTTGGCTAATTTAACAAGAACATACATCTAAACTCAATCACAGCTGCCCCCCCTTTTACAATGTTATAAAAGACATGCACTGGGGATAGGTTAATTGGGAAATCTAAATTGCCCATAGGTGTGAATGTGGGAGTGACTGTGAGTGCGACTGGTTGTCTGTCTGTGTGTGTTAGCCCTGCGACAGACTGGCAACCTGTCCAGGGTGTACCCCGCCTCTCGCCCTAAGACAGCTGGGATAGGCTCCAGCACCCCCCCAACCCTGAAAAGGATAAGCGGATGCGAATGGATGTATGGTTATAAATTGCTGTTATCATATAGTACATGTTTTTGCAGATGCTACAGTGGCTGCAGAATAAACTCAGTGCGTGTTGTTAGAAGGACTTGCTGCAGGAGAATTGCTGGCAAATTGGACAGTAACGATATGAAGGAAGACGAGTGTTTGCTGTTCCCTCACACTCTGCATCACTGATGGCTTTTAAAGCCTCTTCTGCCACTGAGGCCGCCATTAATGACCATCACGCGAGCGACCGATGTTTGGCTCACGTCTCACAGAGTAGATTTTTGCATAATTTTCATCATTTATCAAATAAAGGCTGCTGCTGCCACGCACTGAACAAACACTGAATAATGAAGTTATTTCCTCTTTGCGCACATCTGTATATGAAGTGTTCTGCTGGGCATTTATTGTTGACTGAGGAGCCAAAAAGTGAGGGCAGGACTATCAGGAATTTGTCTTTATAAATTTTAATTTTGTTATGTTTTTCTTGTTTTCCCTAATACTCTACACGAGGGGGGGGGGGGGGGGGGGGGGGGGGGAAATCAATCTAATGGACTCAAATTGACCTTTTTGTAGCTTATTTAATGCTTTAAAAACTAACTAACTGCCTTCTTAGCAGAATTAGCTGTGATGACACATTCAAGGAACTTGATTATTTCTTTGCTGTAGATGCACGTAACAGAATAGGCAACAAACGATAACAACATGAATAACATATTTATGTTTCGTATGTAAATAAAGTTTAAAGGAGTTGGAATAAATTATGGAATAATAAAGGGATGGATAACAAGTTAATATATAATCACGAAGATTGACTATAAATCTATATATAAATGTTATATAGAGATGTACAATAAAACAAAACTGTATATCGACATGCTTTGATGCTAAAAGTAACAAAATTCAGTACAGAGCTGCACTTTGTTGGAGACCTGCATTTTTTTCAAATGGCCAGCAGGGGGCGACTCCTGCTGGTTGTAAAAGGAAGCCTGGCTGCACAATTGTTTATGAAAAAAGGATCATGTTTCTCGCTTAATTGGTATTTTCTTGATGTTATTATTGCCTCACTGTCTAGTTTAACATCTTCTTTAATTCAGCAGGATGTTCATTTAGCAAACTGTGGTCCAATTTAGAGAGAAATCGGGACAAAATCAGGACACACTTTAGGGTATGACTACCTTGAAGTGGACAAATCTGCACAATATGGAGTGGAGTGTGACCCCCCCAAGTATTTTTAGATTTGTTTTTACCTATATATTAAAAAAATGAAAAACTAAACGTGTTTTACATTCTAAAACATCAAAAGAGAGCATTTATAAATTCTGACCAATCAGAACACCCCATTTCAGACTGACCAATGCCTGTGAGGATGAAGTCACTCAATGCAACCAATGCATTTTCTACTGAAAAAGAAAAACCCAAAACAACAGACAAAATTCTGCTTGATTTATTTTTTCTTGTTGAAAGCAAAAACTGTTTTTCCTCAGCAAAGTTAATAATGAGGAACGTATCAAACTGCTTTACAGGACCTTTGTTTTAATTAGTTACTTTTTTAAACACTTAGACAAATCGACTTCAACTTTAAGCTAACAGTGGCTGTATTTCTGTGTTTATATTCCAGCTTATTGCACAATTTGTACAACTCATCTTGCAAATCCGCAACACCCCCGCTCTGCAAATGAAGCAGGTTTGTGTTCCTAGATTTCATGTTCTGATATTCAAAGTAACATCTGAAAGCTGTGATGCGCCGAGTACTGACCGTGCCGGCGATAAGCAGCTAATGAGGCCTAATTATGTATTCAAGTCCTCATTCTGGATCTGGATATTTTAGTAAGCTATTAATGGGAGGACAGCTGAAATGAACACAGGCTAAAATAGATGTTTATGTCTCTGTCGGTAATTCTGACCACTTCTTCACAAAAACAGTGCATCATTTCAAACGCTCTCAATATGACAGAACCTATCACGTCTGCTTTGGGAGACGACCTGTGTGCTGGCATCAAGCAAGGATGGAACGGGACGTCTGCGGCTCCGTGGGGGCAAAGAGGCACACAAACACTCGTGCGTCTGCAAAGTAAATTGTTAGAACTATGACAGATGTCAGGAGTGGAGAGCTCCTGAATAATTGAACAATTACACAGACACCAGTTGCCCCTGGGAAAGATGGAGGGATGAAGGTATGAAGATGAGCTGGAGGAGGAGGAGGAAGAGGAAGGTGCACATCATATTCTGAGTGTGCTTTTGCCAACTAACACCACTGGAGATCAGGACAGACTGTTCTTACGTTCAAAACTTTCTAATTAGCACATCCACACTCAAAAACAAAACAAGCAAACACTGAAGGCTTGCTTGCTTTCTTTGTAGGCGTTTCTGACCTCCAGTTTTGACTGACTTCATTGTGTGAATACAAAAAGCTGTGGATTTTAAGCCACATGGAAAATGCATCAAAAGGTAGTTTAGACAGGATGATGTGGCTTTACCAGTTTTTATACTTTTGTCTCTGAGAAAGTCAACACGATTCAATTCATTCATATAGCTCCAAATCATAACAACAGCCGCCTCAAGACGCTTTATGCTGTAAGGCAACAGCAAAATCTAATCGCTGGGGATGTTATGTGACACAAATGTTTTCATGTGTTAGTTCAGATCTCATTAAACAGCAAAGTCTAAACTAACTAACCTAAGTAACTAAATGAGGAAGCTGTAGATGGATAAATGCTATATGTAAAAATATCTTTTTTGTCCCAGTGGACTCTGGTCTGGCAGTACATTGTCAAAACTGTGAAACATACCGTATATCTTCCATTAGTAGCCCGTCTCTTTTAAACGCCGGTTTCTAATAAACGCTGATTTGAAAACATGTCACGACAAATAAACGCTGGTCTCCAATAGTAGCCAAACCTTCAACCTGGAAGTCCCTCCGCGCTGTCTTCTTCTTCTTTTTAAATTTTATTGGCGGTTGGCAAACAACTGAATGGTGCATTACTGCCACCAACTGGTATGGAGTGTGACTGGAACGTCGCTCAAAAAAACCAAAAAACCAAAACCCTCCGCTGTGGGGATCACTCGGCCAGCTGTTTCCAATCAGCCGTCATCTATGACCAGCGGCATTTAAGCTGGATGCGCGGCAACCGTAGAAGTGGGATTATTACACTGAACTGGAACTGTCGGCTAGCGAACCTGCTAACTGTGATTTTCTGGTCTTTTACGTCCTCTCCTGGAGAGTCGGGCGGAGAGAAGTTTCGGGGAACACCACTCGTGCACTGGGCTACCACAGACAAGGAGACAATCGAGAGCAAAGGAGGAGCACAATTGGGAACTGCATTATTTGCGAACTGTTGGAATACGTTTTGGAGTACTGGAATTAAACACACTGTCTTTTCACCTCAGTCTAAAAACCGCACCTGGGGTCCTCTTTCACTCTCACTTCCGCGACAATTTCGAGAAGCGAATAAAAGCCGGTCTCCAATAACCGCCGGTCTCTTTTAAATGCTGGGCCGGCCGGATAATTTTTTGAATAAACGCTCGGGCTACAAATGGAAGATATACGGTACACTTAAACCAATTCTGATTCTTCCGACTGGCCAAAGAGTCATGGCACCAAAATTTAAAGGAACCTGCAAAATGTCTGCAGACGTGAATGCCTGTTTTGACTGTATCAGACATGACCTGACATGGCTTTTTTTTTGGTTTTTATCCGTATCATATTCGGCCCTAGGTAGTGCAACACAAACTCCATGCAGCAGCATATGAGAAAGAGAGCTATCTCTAAAACATGTCGGGACTCATCAAAACTGCAAACAAGATCAAGTATAACTAACTGCATTGTTCATTTTTAAACCACGCAAATGTAATATTCCTAAAACTTAAACAAGGCCTAGCAAGGCAACAGCCAAGTGCCATCTTTCATCAGTGTGAAGACTGTGAGACGGGCTGGTGAGCTCAGGCAGAGACGCTAATGGGAATTTGCAGCAGGCTGCAAAACACGGAATCAGATGAGAAAGAGAGAAAACATTTTTTTCTTCTATGCCCCAGGGGCAAACTTTCATTTAATTCATGAATATGCTTTGGAGTCTAGGATCCAGTTCTTGCTTTACCTCCATGGGAAACTGTGATTGATGTTTTAAAACAGACAGCCTGGGTTAGAAATTTACCATTTACCGTCATTTCTCTTCCAAATAAGTCTGGCTAACCTGGGGGTTTGTTTACAATCTGTCTGTGGGTCTGACTGTTTGCATTTCTTGCCTCATTGCACTTTATTTTGTCGTGACGTTGAATGTGCCGATATTTGCAATGATTCATAACAGAATCCTGTAAAAACCACAAGACTACAAATATTAGACACAGGTGTTATCACTTAAAAAGGACATCTTGGGGAGAAAAAAAACAACTCCACATTTTCATTTTTTATTAAAAAAAATAATCCACATTTATCTGAAACAAGCCATTTTAGCTCCTCCCCCTGTTAAAGGCAATTACCTTTCTTCTGATTGGCTGCACTTTTGGACACCATGTGGGTGGGGCTTCTGTGCTTAGGCGGATGTATATTCCTGAGACGTCAATATTAAAGACATCTCTCCTCACTGGTCCTCACACAGATCCAAGAGTAGAAAAAACAGTGTGGAACAGAGTGTTTATAGCAGTCTGAAGCCTGAGCTGTTGGCTTACAGGGATCACTTTAACATGCAATGACCTTATTATTTGCATTTGTGGCTGTGTTTAAGATAAGCATACCCTACTGTAACTGGATATATATGATGATAGGGCCACTTTTATTCTTTTTTTAATTATTATTAAGGGAAAAGACTACAAAAACACATAACTTCAGTGCAATCCAAGTTTAGAAGATGGCATGCTGAAGCAGTTCTAAATGTTGCCGTTTCAAAAAACCCCATATGTTTCATTTGATGTCCAGATTAAGGGTCAGATTTGCTAAGCGGGCATGTGAGCATGATTTAAATACAAATACACAGTCAGTTAATTTCAGTGATTGCCAGAAATGTCACCAACAAGCAGCACAAACTAGTGGCTCAAAAATGAGAAGCCGTGATGTAATGCACTAATAAAAATAATACAGTGTAAACCGAGGTTTCATGTATGGGTTTCTCTCTGGATAAAGTGAGGCAGTTAAGCTGAACTGTGACTGAGGTCCTGAGGACGGAGACTCAGGTGGAGTGCAGAGTTAATCCAGAGGAGAGCAGCATCTGTGAATACCATCAGCTGTGTATACATTAATGAAGATGTTATTTTTGTGCCAAGTGTGTAAATATAATCTAATATAATCTAATTTTGAGAGACATTTCAATTACTTTGCAACAGATCTGCTACCAAAGAGAATTAAAAAGTTGCTTGATGTTCGGACCCTGCTGGAAATAGCTGTGCACGAACCATGCATGAGGTTTCGTTGTGGACTGATCTCTGTGTAGAAAAGCGACTAACAGCCAGAAACACAGTTTGAATTCCACACTGTTTCCCCAAAATACCATTTTTACTGAGGCGCAAAAACAAATGGGGCTAAAGAACTGAAGAACAAATTTCTGGACTACGTTCGCAACTCTGATCCATCCAAATGATGCACATTCTGATAACATTTCCCCATTTCCCTTTTATTCCAACTAAATTAAGACACGTAGCAGTAACTATCACATCCACGGCAGGGACAAAAGTGTTAATCTGAAACCAATTTGCTCCAAATTGTATGCTGCATGTATGCTGATGCATTTAAATATTTATTTAAATATTATATCCTTAAATGGAAACTTCAACATTTGCTGATTCTCCACAGGTAAAAAGGACAAGGACGGCCAACTAATTGTGGTCTGCCAAAATAAAGAACACCCAAAAGCTTGCATCACCTGTTCCATCATGTTCTGCAGCCTCTCGGCCTCCACGTCGATGACAAACTTCTTCTCCTGTCGCCGGTCCAGGTCCTCCAGGAGTCGCCGGTAGTTAGCATCGTTGAAGTTTTCCACGCAGATGGCGCTGACTTGCCAGTTGTTTTGTCCTGCCTTCTCCATGATGGCCTGCAGGATGGCGTACCCTGATGTGGTCAGACACACAGGACAAAACAGATCAAACATGGAAGGAAGATGTTCAGGTAAGCGCTGTTTCACAAACCTGTCACTCTTAGTTTTGTCTGTGACACTGCTAAACAGCCAGCATGACGTTTTTAAATTAAATGCGGCGAGCAATTTTGCTATCAAGTGAAAAAATATATTCTTTTCTTTATGTCAGAAAGAAGTTCCAAGTCTATTTATGTTCTCCTAGAATTGTTACAACCCTATAACTGGAAATTATTAATTATTATCCAATTATAACAGTTATTGGTTTATAAAAATCCATCCATCCGTCCTCTTCTTATCCTTGTCATGGTCGGGGGCCCAGCTGTCTTAGGGTAAGAGGCAGGGTACACGATGAACAGGTCGCCAGTCTGTCGCAGGGCTAACACATAGAGACAGGGCTCTCACATTCACACCTATGGGCAATTTAGAGTTACCAATTAACCTAACCCCAATAACTGCGCGTCTTTGGACTGTGGGAGGAAGCCCAGAGTCTTCACGCAAACACGGGGAGAACGTGCATTACAAAAATGTAATACTTAAAAGGAAAAAAAACGACCATGAGGACATGACTTAACCTCCCTTACAAGCTTCTTTACTTAGCAAAGGAATGGAGATAACTGCTTTAAGAACATCTATATTTTAAATATATTATAAATGCCAAACCTGTAACCTGTGTTTATTTGCGTCTGTTAAAGATTACCCACTAAAAATCATCCTCATCATAATACTAATTCTTTCATGTGTGCGTTAGTGACCAGAATAACTCAGCTCTTATCCTCAACACAGCTGAAATCATCACATAGTGCAGAGAGAAAAAAAGAGACTTTTTCCTGGATGGAGGTGGAGATGCATTTTGTCCTGTTTATCTCAAACACAAGCCGAGTGATATCAATAAAGTTTTGTGTTCATAAAGTTCAGCTACAGGCCAGATAACATTTATGTGTTATGTGAATTTGGATAAAAGGCTTAAAGCTGCCGTGGAGTTTCCTCACAATCAGACACATTATGCTGTCATTCAGTATTTATCACCCAAACACAATGTGTGTCTCCTCGAGGCCTCACAATGTGTTGAATACATTTTCTTCCCCATGAAGCGTTTGTAAAACTAGATTTTAAATATTTAAGAACCTGCATTTGGAAAGCGAGAGCTCTCCTCTGCCTTTCCCGGGTCTATGTTATGTTTTATGGCCTGTTGGTTTTAAAAGCAGTAAACTAAGTGACAAAGAAACTCGATCAAAAACACTTTCCTTATCTGCTCAGGAGCTACTACAGTCGGTTGACTAAGCAAGAAAACACTTGCTTACACTTGCGTGAGGCTGCAAAAGCATTGTGACAAATGTGCAAAAACACCAAAGGCTGTAAAGACAAAAAAGACCAGCTGGATGTCACACAAAACACTGGCACAATGTTCTGTGACCAGATGAAATCATATTTGAACATTTCCGGTGCCGAGAAAACTAACTGTGCTGCACGGTGTTTGGAGCTGACAAGGGAAGGTGCACTGTTGTTCCAAACACAACGGATTACCACACAAAAATTACTACACTCCTCAGTGACAACAATACCTACGAAGCCTTAAAACGACAAGCAGCTACAAAAAGAAAGTTCGTATCGGTTGTCTTCAAGAACTGGAAAAGGACAAACTTATTGACTGCCTTACACATCATCATCATCTATACCCAGGGGATGCCATTCAAAAACTCCACCGACTTCACTGACAAGGTCCGGAAACTTACACTTGAGACAAATGAGACCATGGTGTCCTTTGATGTAGTCTCTCTTTTCACTTGCACCACAGAGGCAGTGGAGACTGTCAGAAAACACCTACAAGAGTTCGACAGCTCCTTTGAAAACAGAACCAACTTCACCCCTGATCAGATTTGCACTCTGTTAGACCTCTGCCTTACCACCACGTATTTTAAATACAACGAGGGTTTTTACAGGCAAAAACAAGGCTGTGCCATGGGCTCCCCGGTGTCACCTATTGTCGCCAACTTTACATGGAGGAAGTGGAAAGAAAGGCTCTTGGCTCTTTTAAAGGGAGAGTACCTAGCCACTGGTACAGATATGTGGACGACACCTGGGTCAAAATCAAAACCCAAGAAGTGGAATCCTTCACTGCTCATATCAAGTTCACCAGGGAAGACACAAAGGACAACTGTTTGCCATTCCTGGACTGTGCTGTGCGCATTGAAGGGAATGGAAACCTCAACATTGAAGTTTACTGGAAGCCCACACACACAGACCAGTACCTCCTCTTTGACTCCCACCACCCTCTGGAACACAAACTTGGAGTAATCAGGACCCTACAACACCAGGCAGAAAATGTTCCCTCTAAGCCTGAAGGGAAAAAGAAGGAACACACACATGTAAAGGAGGCTCTTAAAACACGTGGTTGTCTTAATTGGGCTTTCATCAAGTCAGCAAAGAGGCACAGTAAAGAAGATCAGACAACAACTAGGGAGGATCAGAAAGACAAACACAACAACATTGTTATCCTCTATGTATGTATGTAGCAGGTTTATCAGAAAAGCTCCGGAGAGTCTTCTCCAAACACGACATCCCAGTGGACTTGAAACCCAGCCACCCCCTCAGGCACAAACTGGTTCATCCCAAAGACAAAACTCCTAAACACAAACTTAACAACGTAGTGTAGCGAGGAATGCTCAGACCTCGACACTGGAGAGACCAAAGAGCCACTTCATAAACACATGGCACAACATAGAAGAGCCACCTCGACGGGACAAGACTCAGCTGTACATCTGCATCTAAAGGTCAAAGGTCAGTCTTTCGAGGACACCAATGTTTACATTTTGGCCAGAGAAGACAGATGGATTGAAAGAGGAGTGAAAGAAGCCATCTATGTCCACTGTGAACGGCCATCTTTGAACAGAGGCGG
>VURO01046349.1:0-11417 GCA_015108175.1 Pelvicachromis taeniatus | reverse complement strand
AGCTGGTGGCATTTCTGAAAGCTGGAGGAGGGGTGCTGATAGCTGGGCAGGCGTGTCAGGATGCCAATTGCACGCTCCCTCAAAGGTTGCGACATCTGTGGCATTGTGCTGTTTGATCAAACTGCACATTTCAGGGTGGCCTTTTATTGTGAGCAGTCTAAGGCACACCTGTGCAATATTTATGCTGTCTGATCAGCACCTTGACATGTCACACCTGTGAGGTGGGATGGATTATCTCGGCAAAGGACAAGTGCTCACTAAAACAGATTTAGACAGATTTGTGAACAATATTTGAGAGTCATGGGTCTTTTGTGTATGTAGTAAAATTTTCAGATGTTTGAGTTCACCTCATGAGAAATGGGAGCAAAAACAAAAGTGTTGCGTTTATATTTTTGTTCAGTGTAATTTAAGTCAGTCAGTGTCCTCTGACATTTGTCCTCTCTTACAATTACAATTACACAGGCAATGGTGAAATCATTTGTCATTTGTGAAGCATAAGTACTTTTGGTAGATTTCCAAAGCCAAATATTGTCAAGAGTAAGTAAACAAGTGAAACAAGATTTATAGTGTTTATAAGATTAAATGTTCTTAGCCTGTGGGCAAAATAAGCGCACACACATATTGCTGTCAGATTAGGTAAAAAGCAGCAGGAATATTTTATCTTGATTATTCAAAATCTTTAAGCTCCTGCAGTCTGCATAATATCCGCCTGCTACTTCGTCCCCATTTATTTCTATGAGAAACAAGTTTACCTCGAGGTGCTTTTCCGGCTACTCCCTGTAGCCGGAAAAGCAGGAGAAATTCCTTTTGAAGAAAGGAATAGAGTCCGATCCAGAAGCCAGAAAAGTGACAAGTTTCCACGGCATTTCCACCAGAGACACAACGATTAAAAACATACAAAAAATGTTGATGCTCTGTTTAACAACTGCCAGCTGTTCAGTTTCCCACGAGAATTGAAAAAATAAAAACCATTTTCCATACAGGAAGAGACTTGGTCCTCCTGTACCTTCCAACCCAATGCTCAGAAGTGGGTGCAAAGAGCTGGAAGTTTATTAACGAGATGAATAAACTGTTATAGTTGTTTTATGTAGGAAACGTAGAGACAGGAGATCTGAGTTATGCTCTGCCTACAAACTATTTTTCATTATATTTTTTTAAACTAAATTTTCCATTTTTCTCTCTTCGTGTTCTCATTCTTTTACCTCAGGCTATAATTAGTGAATTAGGGGTTATTCTGCCCTCAGCTAGGGTGTGAAATTGGTTTCTAGACTGTCCACAATAAACATCCAGGAGTCTGTCAGCATGTATGTTTTAGATGTTTACTGTCAGAAGCACTGCAAAACTGTGATACAGAAATGAAAAATAAAATTTCTGCTATAATTGACTTGCCTTTACAATATAAAACACTGAGCCATGCATTATCATGTACATCACACGTAAACACATCAACATATCCCGAAACCTTGGTTGTTTGCCCAAGGTATTTAGCGGTTAGCTCAATATTAACGTTTTATTGGAAATCCCATAGACGGGCTAACGTGTAAGCACTGCGACCATTTATCACACATCAAAGTTTCTCACAAAAAACTTTTTGTCTTTTTTATTAGAGAAGAACTATGGCAAGTCTGCTGGTCCAAAAAATATACAGCCAAATTATCATGCCTGCCTAAAAGGGGCAGCACAGAGCTGCCCCTTTTAGGCAGAACATCCTCTGCTAATTTCTTTAGGAAATTTAGTTTCATTTGCTTTGAATAAGTTTTGCTTTGTTTTTTCTGTAAAGAATTGTGAAATACGACTTGATGCATGCTCAGTCATCCGAGTCAGTAAATCCCAAAAGGCTGATTCTGTTCATCTGGACATGGAGTTTTCAGTGGGAGAACCGTTTCGTCACTCATCCAAGTGACTTCTTTAGTCTCAGCTGCAGCTTGTCCCAACTTTATAAACATTACATGTGCACAGTGACTGAAACTAGCCCATGGAATGAACAATGGACTGTGAGGTCAGTTCCTTGATCATTAATATGAAAATTGTCATGACCTGTTCTGGCCTGACAACTTAGCTCTTCTGTGTTGTGCCATCCACTCGCCAGAGGTTGTTTGATTTCCCCAATGTATAAATCCTGGCAATCCTCCTGGCACTTAACAGCGTAGACTACATTACTCTGTGTCGGGGGACCCGATCCTTGAGGTGGACCAATTTTTGGCGCAGTGTGTTTTGGGGTTTAAAATCCACTGAATCGATGATTAGAAAAAATGCCAGGCCAGAACAGGTCATGACAATTTTCATATTAATGATCAAGGAACTGACCTCACAGTCCATTGTTCATTCCATGGGCTAGTTTCAGTCATTGTGCAAATGTACTGTTTATAAGATTGGGGAAACCTGCAGTTGAGACTGAAGAAGTCACTTGGATGGGTGACAAAACGTTTCTGCCACCGAAAATTCTCCGTCCAGATGAACAGAAACAACCTTTGGAATCATTAAATACATCAAATATCCATCAGTAAATAGAAATGGTGCCTTTTTCAAACTGAGCTATCAGACAATGCCACAAGCTATCACAATGATACCCAAACATTAATTTTGTTATTTGGATTTGTTTTTTGATAACTACCAAGAGCACAACAGACGGTCATCAGATTAAGTGTTTCATTCCCCTGAAAAATCCTGGAATGTTTCCCACCTTGGCCCAGTTGGTCTAATGTGCATCACTGGTCACCAGGTCTATCAAATTCCCATTGCAAAGCGGTGAACTTTGCCAAGATCTTCTCCATATTGCCTTCAATAAACACAGTCTGAGTACTCACGGCATGTCCATCGTCAGTCATGTTGGCCAGCCTTGTGGGGTTTTGAACAGCAGTAATCGCTTTCTTTGTTCTTCGATAAGCCAGGTCCGAGCCAGCTCTGATCAGCAGAACTCTGTTATTGTGGTTCTGAATGGTAGTTGTTGTTCAATGTCCTCTACCGAGAGTGTCGCCAGGCACACGACGCAACCGACCATCAAGTATCCGGCAGCAAATGTCTCTGCAGGACAATCAGGCTCTCACAACATCAGGCTTCTCATCGAGAATAGGGTGTCGATTTCGTTAAGGGACCTGTTGATCAAATCTATAATCACTAGATTTTAGAGAACAAGACTGAGAGACTCTCTCAGGGTTAGAGTTAGACGAGACTAGACAAGGACATAAGCCAAGCAGGTAAGATAAGGGAGGAGAGGGTGAAAGTTGCGTCTGCCTCTTCCAAGAGCCAAGAGTGCCGTAAACTAAACAGTAAACATGATGTTATGGAACACCGTGACGCAAAAAAGACTTGCACACCTGTCCCTGATGAATGTCCTCACAAACAATTTCAACACTTTGTACATCAGTGCCCTTGTCGACAAAATCACATTTGGAGAATTAGTTGTACCTGTGCACCTGGACAAAGGTAGCACTTTGGCTAATTATTAGATGCCACTGAGCTGTTTAATGTAGTTAAAGTAGTTTCAGGACTGAAAAACATGTACTTTGTGTGACTGCTCACAGTCAGGAAGCCTGGAGGCTCTGTGGCTACAACAAACAGAAAAAATAGATCAGAGAACGAGTCTTATCTCTGAAGACCTCCTAAAACCGAAAACATTTTAAAGCATGTCTACAGTTGTTGTCTCAAGTTTACATGCAATCATCATGTTCTTTGGGCAGGCTGGAAAGATCAAACAGCATACATCTTAAATGATTTAAAAAAAAAAAAAAGTTTGTTTATTTTGGATTTTCTCACATTCACACAGGCTGAAATACACACACATACACTTAATTATGTAATAGTATTTTACAATGCCTTAACTTAACAGTCACCTTATTCATTTACCCATCAATAGTTTGTAGAAATGTTGAAATAATGCAGTCAAGATCTTATTCTCGTGTGCGGAATTTCTGTTCTCATTCATTCATTTACATATTTGACATTGAAAGCAATGACAACAATCTGCTACAGCAAATTGTGACACTGAGCACTTTGCAGTGTACAGCTCCATGGTTATGAAACCATTTCTGTGGCTTTGAGCAGCCGACCATAAACTGCTACAAACAGAGCAAACTCACTGTGGGAATAAAAATGTGTTGCTCATGATTTAATAACAATATTTTTCTAAAAGTTCATAGAAAAATCTTTTTCTCCCGGGTTGCAGGCGTAGTAGCCTAAGCAAGGATGCCCAAACCTCCCTCTCCTCAGCCACCTCCTCCAGCTTATCTGGCGAACACAGAGGCACTCCCAGGCCAGTCAAGAGAGGCTGAACTCCTCACCCTCATAAGGGAGAAGCCAGCTACCCTTGAGAGAATGCTCATTTCTGCCACTTGTATCCACAATCTTATTTTTTCAGTCACTACCCAGAGCTCGTGGGCATAGGTGAGGATAGGAAAACACACTCCAACATGCACCGGGAATGAGTTCCATTGATTACTGCCAATGCGACCAAGCTCCTGCAACGGTTATAGGAAACAAGTGGCTTAGAACACCAAGCCAGACATCCCATACTTCCAAAACAACCCCACAAGATACAACCTCACAGTTACCAGACCTCACGGTCACAGGAAGCTGCTGCACCAGATGTAGAGAAGTAAGGAAGAGACGGAGGAAGATAAATTTCACGTGTTAAGAAAATAGATAGAAAATAGATGGAGGAACATAATTAGGAGGGAAGAGATTCAAGGATTCAGGTAAAATGAATGGTAACTTTCACTGCTAATAGCTAGTGTGTAGCTTTTGATTACTGTCTCATGCTGCAGTGTAACTAGGAAATAACCCAGAAACAAATATAGCTATCTGATTAGTGTCATTATTTAAAATCCCAATTATATTAAATATATACATAATATGTGGATGCAGCGTGGCTGAAAAAAAAAAAGGTAAATCCTTCAAGCTTGAGGAGCTTAATGGTCTAGCGCAGTATGTTTGCTGTTGTTAAGACTGCGCTCTTCTGGATAGAGATCTCGGATGTTGTTCCTGGGATCTTCTGGAGCCACTCGGCTAGCTTGGAAGTCACTGCACCGAGTGCTCCGATTACCACTGGGACCACTGTAACCTTCACCCTCCACATCTTCTCTGAGCCCTTGGTATTTCTCAAGATTTTCGTGTTCCTTCTTCCTGATGTTACTGTCATTTGGTATTGCTACGTCTATCACTACAGACGTTTTCCTCTGCTTGTCCATCACCACTATATCGGTTGGTTAGCTATCACCAGTTTGCCCGTCTGTATCTGGAAGTCCCACAGGATCTTAGCCTGTTCATTCTGGACCACCTTAGGGGGTCAATCATTTTGACCTTGGAACTATGTATATTCCAGGAGGAGCTCAGGGTAGAGCCGCTACTCCTCCGCATCGAAAGGAGCCAGTTAAGGTGGTTCGGGCATCTGATAAGGATGCCTCCTGGGCGCCTCCTGGGTGAGGTGTTCCGGGCATGTCCCACCGGGAGGAGGCCCCGGGGCAGACCCAGGAGACGCTGGAGAGATTATATCTCTCGGCTGGCCTGGGAACGCCTTGGTGTTCCCCCGGATGAGCTGGAGGAGGTGCCTGGGGAGAGGGAGGTCTGGGCTTCTCTGCTTGGGCTGCTGCCCCCGCGACCCGGCCCCGGATAAGCGGCAGAAGATGGATGGATGGATGGATGGATGGATGGATGGAACTATGTATATTTATTTGTGTATATATTGAACACAATTTGATGTAACATGCTTCTTTCCAAAAAAAATACTTAAATTATCTTAAGATGTTATAGAGCTGTGATGCTATATTTACTATATATGTTTGCTGCTGTCTTGGCCAGATCTGTGTTGGAATGACATAATATGTGTATGCAGTAGGCATAACCCGTACGGCGCCTCCTGCAGGTGGTGTGTTCGCGCTCTCTTCCCAAGCCCGGCTCCAGGGTGAGACCCCCATGATCCTATCCTGGGCAGGGTACACAGGTCCCTTGTTCTCCTGTCATTTTTTGTTTGTTTTCTTTTTCATTTTCATTTTCCTCCCTCTTGTCTGAATAAAAATCACACCTGTGTTGAACTGCTGTTGTGAGCTATATGTCTGAGAATAAGATCACACAGAAACTGTAGACAACATGCCACATCACTGGGATCTTAAAAAACAAAACAAACAAACAAACAAAAACAATCATTTAGTGATCCATTTACAACGTTTCCTCTGTTAGTCCTCAGGCAATGTGTAGAGATGATGAAGTTATATCATCTGCAAAAAAGATGAGAGTGAAAAAAATTGAGAAATTTCTTTCAGCACATTCACAAGAAAAATGTGTTTACTGTCTGTAGTTGCAGTTTTGAAGCTAACAAGTTTTCTGAGATGACAAGATATTTTCTGACTCCATGAGTCAGCAAATACAGATTTATAAAACAACAATTTCTGCAGCCAAATCAAATTTTTATGAATAACAGCTTTTGTTTCCAAAAAGACGACAGGAGGAACTGAGAAAAACTAACAATTAATGAAATATTCAATTTTCTGATTCTTTCATATTTTAACCTTTAACTGTGATATGAGTTTAGCATACCAGGGATATCTTTCCTTTTCCCTAATATTGGCAGTCAGGATAAGCGGTCACATTAAACTGGTTATTAACTTGTTAAGTTAACCTGGGCTTTCCCCTGCATGTTACATGAGTCAAATGAATCACAATTATAGATAAGTGTACCAGGGTTTGTGCCAAATAGTGATTTCTGTGTGTTTTTATCTGCAATATATTTGCTTATATTGGTAGACTGTAGTCAGCTATATTATTATTAAAGGGTTATGTAAAATTAAAAATAACCTGTTTTGCAAGTATCTTTATGACTTGGATTTTTTGTGCACGCATTGTAAACAATCCCGTCCGTTTTGGCCACTTAAAATATGTTTATCCTCCTAAGACCCGGAAATACATTTTTGTCTTATCTCAGGGACATAAGTCTGAGATCTTTACATCAAGCAGCATTTATGCAATCTATATGAGTAATGCTGTACTGTCAAGGGGTCATCCTGGGCTTTCTATTTATGTCACATTTGTGGGGGTGTGGACAAACAGACCACATGGACTTTCTTTTCAAAATGACGGGGATTATAACTTCCAGATTTTATGGCCACAACGTTGGTTGAGTGATACTTTTTTGCAGCTAATATGATTATATTGCTAAAACTGTCTTTTATCAATTCAATTTCAAATACACTGAAACTTCTTATTTATGTAGTATGAAAGATGAAACCAGGACAGTGCTGTCCATAATCAAACAGATGGTCATCTGATTACATCACAAGGAAAACAGGAAAAGAGAGCACACAAACCAGAGGGAGGATCTCATTTCTGAAGATAGCATGAACACCATACAGAAACTGGATTCAAATTGGTCTTTAGCGTGAGACATGAAAACAGGAAAATGCTGCCACCAGACCAAATGACCTTGATTGTCTCTGATTAGGGCAGAAATAATGAGGCCTGTTTGAGAGAGGTGAGGCCACTCCTAAACAGAATGCAACATGGTTGCTTCAATCTGCTGAGAACATGTAAAAGAATATTTCCTTTTACAGCCGGGTGTCCTGTTCGGCAGTTGAGGAACAAAATCCCACAACTTAAGATCCCTAGCTTACAAAATACTTCTTAGGTTTTAGGTGTGCTGAATGGAGTTTAATATCCATCCATCCATTCGCAGCCGCTTATCCTTTTCAGGGGGGGGTGCTGGAGCCTATCCCAGCTCTCTTAGGGCGAGAGGCGGGGTACACCCTGGACAGGTCGCCAGTCTGTCGCAGGGCTAACACATATAGACAGACAACCATTCGCGCTCACAGTCACTCCCGCATTCGCACCTATGGGCAATTTAGAGTTTTCAATTAACCTATCTGAAACGTTTTCCATGCTTAATGTTACCATCTACACACAGTAACAGTGCATATAAAAGACATGTTTGGCTGCTCCTTTTACCACAATGGGTCTCCACGGTAGGTCCACATTTTTTTATTTGCCATTGTTTTTATGTTGAATGCCCTTCATGATGAAATCCCAAATATAAGACAGAAGGAAGGAAGTTTCCTATATTCTTCAGTGGGATTTAGGTTATATACATTTGAGGTCAGCTAATTGCATAGTAGAGCCTGACCAATATAGGATTACAGCATGAGCATAACAGGAACATGACATTAGCATGATATCATCATGACATATTGTCAGTGACTTATGTTCTCCAATATACACTGATAAAGGAACATAGTATACAGAAAAAAAAATCTTGTGGTACTTTATAAATGATGTCATCGTGGTATGTCCAGGTGAAGGACTTGACTCAAGTTTTGAAAATACTGCAGCATATGTAACATAGAAGACAGCTAAGCAAATAGTGTTGCCATGTCTATTCCACTAGATTGCTAAATAAATCTAACTACTTCGTAAAATACACTTCTGGAATGTCAAAAAATATTAATCATCATTTTCCTTTTTTTCATAAGTACTGTAGGCAGATGTGAGCCTACTCGGCAATATCACATTTAAATATACATTTAAAAAATAATAGATACTCTCTTTATTCAAAGTTATAAGCGGCATACAAATACAATAATCTAAGATGGTACCTTTCCACACAAAAAATCTTAATGTGTTAATCCAACATGAAGTATGACCTTAGTTGTTGTAATGGCAAAAATTCTGTTTATGACAATTAACTCTAATCAAATGCATAATCTAAGTTGATTAACACTCACCCTTAAAATTATCTATTGTCTTTTTTTTTTTTTTTGCATGGTGGGGAGCTCACAGCCACTTTAACAAATCCCAAGGGGAAACTTGTCTTAAATAATCAAACCGAGTGCTGATGTAACACATACACCAGACTCACAGACAATCACAGACTAGCATTAGAGTATTGCTGCGCCGTTTGGTTAAGAGTTCCGAAA
This sequence comes from Pelvicachromis taeniatus, assembly GCA_015108175.1. Lineage (NCBI taxonomy): Eukaryota > Metazoa > Chordata > Actinopteri > Cichliformes > Cichlidae > Pelvicachromis > Pelvicachromis taeniatus. The sequence continues at coordinate 2,520 of VURO01046349.1, read as the reverse complement.
TCTGATGAGCTGTCATAGCCACAGATTTGTCAAGAGCCGGAGTGATGCAAATGCAAAGTTAGGGTACCGGCCACAGAGCACATATGTTGCTGGCTTTGCCAGTTTCAATATAGCACCCGTGGTCAAAAGGTCAGGTGTTTTACTGCAATGAGGAGACCAGTACAGCATTGAGCTAAATAAAGCTATGAGATCAGCGAACACTGAAAAGACATGCACATTATGGGCTGTCTACTGCTCCCAGAGGAGCACCGTCGACATTATGAATAACCAAAACTTCCCAGATTTCTATGAACTCTTTGCACACTGACTACTACAGTACCGAGAGCCTTTATGGATATAGACAGTTAACCGATTTAAACACTCGGATAACCTTAACATGATCCTAAAGGTCACATCTTACTCAATTTTAACAAACCAATCAGCACACACATATGCTGTAAATTCTCCCGTGGCCTTTCCTTTGAAACTCCTACGACTCCTAGTCTCACATGTTGATAAAACTTTCACAGCAGCAAGAAATTAGTCCCATCTGCGAGCACACAGAGGGAAACTGAAATCACAGTGAACGCTTGGAAGCGGTTTAGCCGAGTGTGAGTTGGCAAAATATCCCTTTGATCCCAAAAGGGAAAAAACTTCCAACTAACTATCCATAGAAGTTCCTAAAACCGCGCACAAGCACTTCCAGTGGTAGACATTATAAGCTATCGACATGTTATTTTGTGTTTTTCAGTGGATATATAACAAGCAAGTCACCGCTAACACACTCGAACTGACATGCTAGTTGGCTAGCTTGGGAGCTAATTATTCTGCAATAAACTACAAACTAAGTCTGAGAGACCCATTAAACTAGCCGAATACAGAACGAATGCTTGAGTAAATATTATAGGAATTCCCTGCTAAACACGTGAGTCCCCGAATCACTACAGGCGAAGCGGGAAAATGCGAAATATGTCAAATATCCCAAAACTTCCAGCACAGTCGAAGCGAAGCAGCTGCTGCAGCACGAAAAGTTGCTGCACACAACAAAGAACTATATGAGAGCACACTCACCTCACAACGGCTCTCCTGCCCCGCTCGTACAGGCACACGCTTTCTTGTTGTGTGCCCTTTTTTCTGTAGAAAAATAGCCTCGTGATTCGGGAGTATTTCCAGGGCAAAGCAGCTGCGTTTGACAGAAAAAGGCGGAATGCAAAGTATGAGTTTGGTATGAAATCAACGCGCGGAGGAAAACGCACGGAGGCAGAGGCGTGGCGTCGAAACACGCGCACACGCAAAAGTTTTGTGGGTCCCAAGGCAAACTCCTCCCCGGACATCAGACTTCTGGTGGGATAGCTGGGAGATATGAGGAAGGTGGTAGTCGTGATGTCACTTTTTTGTCAAGGAAAAATCACTACATATCGCGTGCCATCGGGGTGCAGGGTTAGGTCTGATCCTGGATAATGCACCTCCTGTCTACACGGACCTCATACTTAGGTTACTGCAGGAGAAATACTACTGTTAATATATAAAACTCCATTCAGGATTAATTCTGGATATGAGAACACGTATTATCTGCACGTATACTTTAACCTTTGACCTAAAATATCAGTTTCAGAGCCCTGTATGATATTATTAACCCTTTTCAGTATTGAATATTATTAAGGACCGTTCTGTCTGCCTATCAGTGTTCTGTAGTTGTGGTGCCAAGAAAATACAGCTTAAAGACCCTGACAAGGTCAGCAGTCAATCTCTGGCCAATACAGAGAGACAGACAACGGCACGGTCCCAAATGTACACCTATGGTATGTTCATAATGATCATAACACAACAAACATGTCTTTGAATGAAACCCAGGCTTCACCTGACCAGGAGGTTCAAAGTTGTCGCCCTTTTTTTTTGTTGAGGAAATAGTTTACCACTGTATGGTTACTTAGTCTGAATGATGAAAAGATGTAAAGTAATGTAGATAGAAACTAAGACTGAATTAGGAACCAGGCCCAAATGGGCATCTGCCTTAGGAACACTGAAGGTACTGACATGTGCTATTTTATCCATCCATCCATCCATTTTCTTCCGCTTATCTGGGGCCGGGTCGCAGGGGCAGCAGCCCAAACAGAGAAGCCCAGACCTCCCTCTCCCCAGCCACCTCCTCCAGCTCATCCGGGGGAACACCAAGGCGTTCCCAGGCCAGCCGAGGGATATAATCTCTCCAGCGTGTCCTGGGTCTGCCCCGGGGCCTCCTCCCGGTGGGACATGCCCAGAACACCTCACCCAGGAGGCGTCCAGGAGGCATCCTTGTCAGATGCCCGAACCACCATAACTGGCTCCTTTCGATGTGGAGGAGTAGCGGCTCTACTCTGAGCTCCTCCGGGATGGCCGAACTTCTCACCCTATCCCTAAGGGAGAGTCCAGCCACCCCTCGGAATAAGCCCATTTCCACCGCTTGTATCCGCGATCTCGTTCTTTCGTCACTACCCACAGCTCGTGACCATAGGTGAGGGTAGGGATGAAGATCAACCAGTAAATTGAGAGCTTTACACT
>VURO01046348.1:0-13007 GCA_015108175.1 Pelvicachromis taeniatus | reverse complement strand
GTATGTATGTATGTATGTATATATATACATATACATTTCTCCACTCCAATGCATAACTACTTCAACGTGATCGAACACACACACACAGAGTGTACTATGTTATTGTGGATTTTGTTTTGTGAATGAAGAGCATTTTTTGGCAGAAAGCAAAGAGAATGTTACATTTTGTTTGTTTAAAGACACCATTGTTGCTATTTATTTGAAATGTTTTGTTAACTGAATAAACTCAGGTGTCTACAATCTAGCCTGGTGGACTGATCTGAGACTGCTGTGAAACAGGTCAAACTTGGGTGATTGTTCAAAGGCTTTCTGCTTTGCCTCATAGTGCCGTTTGACATTGCCTAAACATATGCGACACACTGGTTCCCTGCTTGCTGCCGAAATAATGTACATGTATGCGTGCCAGGTATTTCCAGCTATTATCGGCATACAGTTGAAGGTTCGGCACGGTAGGCATCCACCCAGCATTTTGGTCCGAAATGCACATTTTCTAGTTACTATAAGTATTCTAAAGCCTCTTATCTTTCTTCCTCCTCATTCCTCATTTAAATATATATCTTCCCCCTGCACCTGCAGGACAACTCAGACATCTGCTGGTCTGATCTGCAGAACTTTGCATAAGCTCTTTTTTCTTTCTTTTTGCGGTAACTGCACTGGGCTCATTCCCTGTAGCATGAAAACAATCAGGTCGACAGGCTTACAGGTTGGTGACAGAAATTTGACACACTAAAGGACAGATGTCTACAGACACACATATCCACAGACAGAGGAAGCTGGGAAACTAAAGGAAGCTATGGTGACAAACCATTTCCCCTGTTCAGCAATTACCAACCATTCAACTGTACTGAGCCTCATTACACCCAGGCCTGGAATGACATTTGGAAACGGTTGAAGGGGGCCCGTTCAGCTCTGCACTTTGTTGTTGTTATTATTGTCTGTGCTGTGAGCAGCCCATTAGCACATACTCTGGTCCCCCCCTGCCTCTCACCACCTGCATGCCTTAAACAAGCACACCGTGCTGTTGTTGTTAGATGTTGGCTTTAACTTCGGGCTGAAAATATGATTATATCTGTTTGTTAAACTACATGTTTACTGATTGATCGTATTTTGTTTTGGTATTGAAAGTTCTATTACTGATCAGTATTATAATCGCCTGTAGTGTCAGTTCTGTGATACATGTGTCGCAGCAGTAAGAACCAGTTTTACTCCTAGCTCATCATCAGTCACGTTTATCACATTTTTGCATTATAAACATCAACAATTTCACAGCAACAGTCCACATATTTATATAAATCCATCCATTCTCTTCCGCTTATCCTTTTCAGGGTTGCAGGGGTGTGTGTGTGCGTGTGCGTGTGGAGGGGGTGGGGGGGTGGGGGGTGGGGGCATGTACCCTGCGTCTTGCCCTGCGTCAGGGCAAGACGCAGGGTACATGCTGGAGAGACAATTTAGAGTTTCCAATTATCCTAACCACACTGGCTGCATGTCTTTGGACTGTGGGAGAAAGCCGGAGTACCCGGACAGAACCCACGCAAACACGGGGAGAAAATGCAAACTCCACACAGAAAGACCCCGGCCTGATGGTGGGATTGAAGTCAGGACCTTCTTGCTGTGAGGTAACAGTGCTAACCACCTAATTATATACAGGGTTTGCAAATTATTACAGTAAGCTCTCAACCAGAGCTGTCAATGTGATGCGCTGCTTTCTGAACCTTTCCATTCTGGTCACACAGTAAAAACATTAACATCTTCAGCTCAGCCTCCTGTTTACTACAGCTGGCCTCTGCAGTAAACCTTCTCTTTCACTCTTGCTACTATCGCCCATGTCCCTCGTCTAAACCAGCTTCACCCTGCCTCGATCTTTTCTTCACATCTCTTATGCACTGTGCATTGCTTTGAGTAGTTCACCCCAGGTATTTAAACTCTCTCCATCTGTCTTTCTACTCCTTGCAGCGTCACTGTTACACCTGTCTCCCTCTTATTCACACATGCATTCTGTCTTGTTTCTACTGACTTTTATTCCTCTCTCGAGAGCAGACCCCCACCTCTCCAGACTTTTCTCCACCTGCTCCTTACTCTCATAGACCACAATCAGACCTGAAATCATCTCAAAATAGTTTCTTTAACATAACAGTGACTTCACTGCAGTGACTCCACAGTCACCAGATCTCAACGCAGTAGAGCACCTTTGGGTGGAGGAATAGGAGATTCATATCATGGATGTTCAGCTGACAAATCTGTAGCAATGTGTGATGCTTGACAGTTTTTCTGATTTGCTAAAGCACTAAATCCCATTGTAAAAACTAAACTATCAACTACCAAAACTCTTTCCTCAAATCAATCCCACAGTTGTCAAAATCTTAAACATTAAAATTCATCTGGTTAGGACACAATTTGCAAATCTGAATCTCCCATTTACCAAAACTCTAAACACATTTAGTAGTGCGGTACACTCGTGCCCAGAATGGTGCACACAGGCTACAGAAGTTAAACAACTAACACACTGTTTTCATCATTTACACAATACCACTCAAAATTGAAAACGCATGTGTCCAATCATTGAACCCAATTAGTAAACAGTATATAAGCCAGCAATGGAGCAATACAATAGAAGAGGAAGAGGAGTGTCAGAGGTGGTGGGCAAGGACTAAGACCTAGAAGAAGATCTGTAATTTCAAATAGCATTCGAGCAACTGTGATAGATTATGGTCTGGTGCATGGCATGATTATGAGGGAGGCACGGCAGCGTGTGCAGCCAAACCTAAGTGGCTGCTATAATCCGGACCTTCAGAGAAGAAAACAGGTAAAAAGTATACTTGTCTCAGTAAGGGGACAATGAAAAATCATTTCTCCATGGCACTGTGTTGGAAAACATTTCCTGAAAACACACACATAAAGAACACGCATGTGCTCACAACACCACGAGACACTTATTGTGCATATGGTCCATCAAAATAATGCAATTCGACTTCGTGAAATACAGCAGCTGATTATAGAAGACAACATATCTTTGAGGGTCATAGGTCAAAGTGCCATTATTGAGCTGCCTGGCCGGTGTGGTGGAAATGTCACTATCTGTGCTGCTATCAGCAGCTATGGGGTTCTCCATAGTGGTGTTACTGTTGGGCCATACAACACTGAACGTCTGGTAACATTCCTGGATGGTCTACGGGATGCTTTGCTTGAGCAGAGAGATCTCGAGCAGCCAGAGCATCCTATGTATGTTATCAATGTGAGCTTTCACCGTGGTCCAAGAATACATGATTTCACAATGAGCAGCATTTTATGAATGTGTTTCTTCCACAATACGCTCCCTTTTCTGAACCCTATTGAGGAGTTTTTCTTGGTTTGGAGATGGATAGTATGCGACTGAAACCCTTACACAAATATGTACTATTTTTTTGCTGCAGTTCTTTTTTTGTTCAAAATGTGACTACAAGTACAACTGAATGAAAAAATACATATTATTTTCCCGCCATCCCACAGTGTTTTGTATTTGTTTCTGTAGTTTGTAATTGTTGCTAAGTTGTGTTTGCACATTGGCTGGTTTTGTGTGGTTTTTGACAGTAGTGCTTGATTTTGAGTAAAGTTAAAATAGTTTTGGGTCAAATGTTTGGTTTTGCAAGACACGTCGAGGTTTTGTGAGTTCAGCTTGAATTTCAGAGTTTGTGTTTAGTGTTTTGAGACAAAGAGATTTTGAGATTTTAGGAAATGTGTTTTAGCAATGCAAAAAAAAACTGTACTGTCATTAAGGACCAAAATCTCAGAGGAACGCTTCAGGCTTCAGTTAAATCTGTGTCACAAAAAATTAAAGCAATTTAAAAGGCAAAATGATCCACCCTCATACTAGCACAGAGTGCCTATAATGAACAAATATGATGAGTGTATAAAGAGAAAGAAAAGAGAGAAAAGCAGTAATGATTAGGTAAATGATTTCAAAATAAGTTTTGACTGAATTGATTTTGTTTGGAAGAGCGAACCTAAAATAGTAAATAAGGTGTGTTGTCTAACAAGTGGTCACGCTCCGTTTAATGGTAACGACAGCATTAATTACTTAAGCACTCAGGGGGATCAGCTGTTGTTAGAAATAAACTTTCCACTGAAGAAACATTTTCAGTGAAAACTAATATATAGTAATGATTATCTGGCATACCAGGGATTTTTTACTGAGAAAGGGGCAGTGGTATTCACTTTTGTTGTGCTGACAATAAGAGCTGAACTAGAAGAAACTCTGCAGAGGTGGGAAAAAAGGCAGACATGCTCAGTGGAACCTCAGGAGGGAGTAGAGACTTCCAGGTTTCACGGCCTCTTTTATGGAGGGAAAAGTGTCAAAATTTCCCCGCAGCTCTTTCCACTGCAGATATGCTGTGCCAACAACGACCACAGACACACACACTCTCACACACCAACACATTGTAGGCGGGTCTTTTAAGGCTGCTGGAGAACAATATTACAGACAGTGAAAAATCAGCCATCTTTGTTTGTGACGACTAAGAAAGAGAAAAGAAGGCAGAGATTGAAATAATCCAAATATAAAGCATGTCCAGAGGTTTGTGCATTTGTGTATGTGTGCGTACTGAGTGTGGAGTTTTGGCAAGACACAGACACAGGCTAAGATTTACGTCAGTGGAATATCCACAACACTTCGGCTTTGTTTGCCATCATCAACAATCCTTCACTTCCTTGTGTGCTTTTCAGTGTTTGGCATAACCATAGGCATCTTTGAATATTGGGAAGATAAATTGGAGATGGCAATAAAGTTTGGGTTGTGGTACTTATCGTCAGCATCTGGCCATTAAGGTAGAGCTACAGGAGGGGGGTGAGCATGGACAGAAAGGAAGGAGAGAAGAGATTGGGGTGATTAATGGGTCACCATAACATTGGAACAAACTCATACTATATGTTTATTTTTCTAACCGTGATTTTTTTTAAAAATGATGTTTTAAACTGTAAATCAGGGAAGCCATTTCACATTGTGGGCGACATGGAGCCCACTTTAGGGCCAGACCAGCAAAACTTTCTGTCAGTGTTAGGAAGTTTAAATACACACTTTCAGGAGTACGTCTCAGTTTTTCTTCATGATAAAGAAATGCTGCTGAAGTTAATGGAAACAAATCTTTTCTGTGCAACACTGCAAATGTGTCTAATAATAAAGTACATACAGGCCCAGCACTGATACTGATCTTTTCAACCTACAGAGGCAGCATGTCGGGGAGATCAGTGTGTCATGATTGATGGGACATCAGTTTGAAAAGTCCGAACATATTTTAATGACCACTAAATCATTTTCCACAATATTTAGAAAACACAACAAAACACACCTTTCAGCTTATTGGTATTTAAATGTGTCTGTCTCTAAAACAACTGATGTGCTTAAATGTGATTTGGGCTACGAAATCAACATTTAACATTTATTTAACATAATTTAGTGTTGGTTACGACAAAGTATCAATAACAGCATTGGTACTGGATCAGATATTGGGATCAATCCGCTCACCTATAGAAGAAATCCAGCAGCCGGACACTTTGGACTTAAACTGTAATTGTAAGAAATAAATGTGGAAAATTACAGAGAAGTTCTGGTAGCTCGTTGCCCAGACTGTCATGTAATAACAAAACAAATTTGGCTGATTTTTTATTTTATTTTGCTATTTGTTCTTTTACTGTGGACCCACCATAGAAATAGATATTTCTATGAATGGCAACATCAGTAGGAAAAAGGTCTAAAATGTATGAAAATTGCCATACCTAATGAGACAGACTTGATAGACTTCAGAGATCAAATTCAGTGAGTTTATTTACAGTGCTCATGAAAAGCGACTATTTACACAATCTTCATGAAGCGATAAATCCACAGTCTCTATTTATAAGGTCCTAGGAGAGAAAAGTCCATTAGTGAGCTCAGAGCTTCAGTCACATATGAACAGGGACAGAATCTCCTTCCGCTGCTCTCTCACACAGATTTGTCTCAAAAGGCGAACTCTGGGGTTTCAGCACAGAAGAGAGGAACAAGTAACTGGCAAGGCTGACAGATAACAGACAGGTCTCACCTACACTAACAAACATCCAATACTGATTTTCACTATTGTCCCATCTGCACAAAAATGTCTCCAAATTCTCTGGAGTCTTCCCAGTTTTACATTGAGGAACATTATTCTGACATTGTTCCACAATTTGTACTTGTTTAATAACATTTGGTAAAAGACAGAGTAAAAACACAAATGAATGGTTTATTAGCGTTCGATTAAACTAACACACACACACACACAAAGCTACAAGAAGCAGGCTCAGCACTCCACATCTAGAGTCTGATCTCAACTCTGCTGTACGGTGTAGTTTTGGTCTGCTGACTTTATGGCTGCAGGGATGTGTGTGTGTTTGTAGGTGTGTGTTTTGTATTTTTCGGAGTTCGTGTGTTTGTGCTGTATGAGGTTTTGTGTCAGTAATGAAATGTGTGTTTCTGTGCGTGTTCCATCTGGGTGGTCAGCCAATAGATTAAGCAACGCAGATGTAAACAACAACCAGCTAATGAGGCACGGTAGCCATGAACCTGATGTTTGTTTGTATAGGGATACATCAAAATGACTGTGTCAGCTGCAGAGCCACCTCATGGATATACTGAATTCCTTTCTGTTTCACTCCAAAATAACTGTACAGGAACAGGCAAGGAAAGAGCCCTTTAACGGGAACTTTCAACAGAACAATTTAAGCTAATTAAAGGATAATTCATGTCCAGTTAAATCAGATGTTAATATGACTGCTGGGTCTCTATAGGTCAAAGACTTGTTCAAAAATGGGGTGTCACTCAAGTTTGTATGTGTGTGAAGGCAGGCAAACAAATAATCTGGAGCCTGCCCATTTAGCTCTATGTCTATGCTAAAACAACGAATTTTAAAGTGAATCCTAAAATCTTTTGGGAGCTAGTGTAAAGAGTATAACATAGAAGTGCTGTGAGTGTGTGTGTTAGTAGTTTGGGTGCAGAGTTTGTATAGCTTGGATTTCACTTTAGAAATGTTCCTTATATGAAAGAAACAGGAGCAGGACATAGATTTTACTGACAAATCAAACCCAAAATCAAATCCAATATTACACATTATATGTTACAGTTTGAATGCTGGACTTAGCAGTTAAACAAAAAGAACCAAGAGCCTGACAGACTCCAGGATATAATTGAGGAGGAGCTATAATCAGGGTTTCAGGCTTGTTGGCGTTCATAGTTATGACTTGAGAACCAATCACTAACCTGTGTTAAAGGAGAGTGTAAATCAGAGCATGACGGAGTACGAGGTGAAAGGCTAAGAGAGGAAATCTCTCTCACTCTGTCTTTCACTCTCTCTCTCTGAAAAGAATGTTTAATTAAGAGATTAAAGTAAGCAAGATGAGATTACCGGAGAGAATCTGTGGATTAAGGTGTTCAAACATGACTGCTAGCTAAGTGCACAACATTTATGAGAACTGTTTCAGCTTTGTTTTGCATTGTAAAAATTTCCTACCTGAATTTTATCTTTATTTAGATGAAGAAAACCTTGCTTTACTTCCTTTTCTTCCGGGCAGCTGGACAAATGCATTAACCACCAGCAGCTTGGATAACTGCTTGGCATTAACTCATGTTGTCAATACCAGACCGTGTCCAAAGTTGACCTTGGCTGACATTATGCACTATATGGACAAATATACTGGACCACAATTCTCACATTGAATTCTATTTTTTTGTTGTTCGTGTATCAATACTTTACAAATGTTTGTGAAACAATGTTTTTTTTCGAAAGAGCTCACCAAATTCAAAAATGGTGCTGTAACAGGATGCCAGTGTTGCACAAGTCAGTTGTAAAATGTTTTCTCTCCTGGTAGTAAAAGGTTTTACTGCAAAGTGGAAGTCTTTAAGAACCACTACAACTCAGCCATGAATGGACTGACTACATGAAATTATAGAGCAGGGTCATCGAGTTAAGAGGCACACAGTGTGTGAAAGTCGCCAACACACTGGTGACTCAGTAACTGCAGATTTCCAAACCTCCCGTGACATTAATGTCAGCACAAAAACGTGCACCATGAGATTCATGATATAGGTTTTCATGATCCTTGACCTTCAGTAAGTGTAGCATGTATTCCCAGTACATTTGACCCAATAATGCATTTCAAGTGCAGCTTGTTTTTGCTCTTGTTTCTGTTATTTTTACAAAAGAGGGATCATGTGTTTGGAATATTCATAGGTCCATCTGGGCAACCCGGAAGTCTAAGTCATCATCATGATGACTCCAATCCTAGCCCCAAATCCTTACTCACTCTAACCCTGTGTTTTGGACAAAAGCAATAAAGGACTTTAAAAAAATAAACAAACAATTTATAATTTTTGATTTGGTTTTAATAAGTTATATAATTTTAATAAGTTAACAAAGCAAAGAAAAATACCTATAGTTAAAATTCTATAAAATAATATAAGTTAATACATGAAATACATGAAAATATTCCTTGTCCCAATTGCCAATCTTCAGGATCGGTTCGCCAGGACCTCCGCTCCTGGCCGCCACCTGGTTCCCAATACACCCAACCTCTACGGCGCCTCCTGCGGGTATGGGCCTGCAGGAAGATGGGTCCATGTCCTCTTTCGGGCTGTGCCCGGCTGGGCCCCATAGACTAAGGCCCAGCCCCCAGACGCCCGCCCTCGGGCACCCTCCCCAGGCGGGAGTATGGGGTGTCTGGCCCATTGCTATGGGCCATTCAATCCTTATACAACCGTTGCAAGATCTGCATAGCCGGCAATAAGTCTGACTCGTTCCTGGTGGGTGATGGACTCCGGCAGGGCTGCCCTTTGTCACCAATCTGTTCATAATTTTTATGGACAGAATTTCTAGTGGGGGAAGGCTTTCACTTGGGTGGGCTCAGAATCTCATCTCTGCTTTTCGCAGATGATGTGGTTCTGTTGGCTTCATCGGGTGATGGCCTCCAGCTCGCTTTGGAACGGTATTTGTATAAGAGAGAGCTGAGTGTAAAAGCGAAGCTCTCAATTTACCGGTCGATCTACGTCCCTACCCTCACCTATGGTCACGAGCTGTGGGTAGTGACCGAAAGAACGACATTTCTGTTGCTACAAGCAACAGAAATGGTCTTCCTCTGAAGGGTGGCTGGCCTCTCCCTTAGAGATAGGATGAGAAGTTTGCCCATCCAGGAGGAGCTCAGAGTAGAGCCGCTACTCCTCTACATCAAAAGGAGCCAGTTGAGGTGGTTCGGGCATCTGACAGCGATGCCTCCTGGACGCCTCCTGGGTGAGGTGTTCTGGGCATGTCCCACCGGGAGGAGGCCCCAGGGCAGACCCAGGACACGCTGGTTGATTATATCTCTCGGCTGACCAGGGAATGCTGGACAAGCTGGAGGAGGTGGCTGGGGAGAGGGAGGTCTGGGATTCTCTGCTTGGGCTGCTGCCCCCGCGACCCGGCCCCCGCATGGACATGAAAATACATTGTGTGATTACAGATAACATATGCCTATTGTACAGTTTTACTAAAGTAACAGAACTGCCAAATTTTGATCTATCTTCAAGATCGCCTCATGTTATAGACTCTCTGCAGTGGCATCATTAAAAAAATAAATATTTCCTATACTTTGACATTTGTGTGAATATCAGTTGTTACTAAATTTTTTCGCACTGCATGGTTCTTGTGTGTTGAAATATTTTATAATAGCAGTGATAAAGAAAAAGACTCATAGATTGTGGCTATTCTGACTGCTAGTCAGGCCAGTTTAGTCTTGTATCCCTTTCCCCACCCTTTACTTTAATTTTAAAGGTGACTGCACTTACTTGGAAGAGCACATAAACACATTTTAAGGAAGCAGTCACTAAGCCGTTGTGTAAAATTCTGAGACTAATTTGGAAGAAAAAATTACATGGCATGGCAGCAACATCTGATTAACTCAACTATAGATTAAATGATGCTTTGATTGTATCAAACCATAAAACTAGAAAACTCATCAGAGAACACATTTTCTCTGTGTTCCGCCAACAGAAAAGAAACATTAAGAAAAATATCTGCATGTGACACAACCCGGAAACTTTTCCATTCCTGAAATCACCAAAAGCAAAGCAAATAGTTTCTGAGTTTGTAACATTGCTTCACCATCTAACTTGGCAAACACCTAAAATGCCTTATAACCATTGTTCCTTTCTTCTTCTTGATATATTTTTTTGGGTTTTCATAACTAATTTGTAGCAAAATAGGCTGGAGTTATCTTATTTTTCTCACAACAGTTGAATAAAGTTTGGTGGTAATTTTTAGGTCATCTTAAATATCTAATTACCCTTTTCTGGACCATGATGCAGCTGATCTACTCATCCACTGTCATCCACTACCTGTAACAAACAATTTTAGCTACTTCCCCTCTCCCTTTCGATAACTTTTTAGGCATCTTTATTCTGATTGGCTGCTATTTGTAAACAGATGTTTTCAGTAACAGGTGAATGGGGCTTCAGCGCTCAAAGCCAGAGCTATCTCAGAACAGAGCTAACCACGACATTCAACTCCTTATTAAACCACAGAAAGTTCAGTTCAGTTCATCAGAGAGCACTCTCAGGATAGTCCACAATGAATAAGAGTGAACACAGTGAAATAACTAAAACCATTCTTTATGCTGACTTGTCTACCAAAAGAAATGTTTTTCAGTATACCTGAACTAAATTTAAATTCCACTTACAGCTTACATAGTTTCATTTTTTATACAGTGAAGTTGATTTTGCCAATAATATGTTAGCATTCTGCTTATATATGTGGATTGGCCAGTTATGGATTTATGAGAGGACACACTCATCCTTTGCATCCATTGACGAAGCAGTGATTTGAAGAACAGAAATGTACATTCCTATATAAGAAGCAGATGGTTCTGATGGTCAGAAGGCTAGCATTTATTACGTACCTAGTCTGAAGGTGATGGTTAGCATAAATTTGTTCATGGTGTCTTAATGCTTACATAAATAACTTATACTAATACTGAAACCAATAATAATTCTAAAGAATTGAGCTATGGCTATGTGGTTAACCCCTCTATCATAAACTGTATAATAAAGCCTGGTTCTGCTGCAGGTTTCTTCCTGTTAAAAGGGAGATTTTTCTTCCCACTCTCTCCAAGTGCTTGCATTGAGGCAACTGTTGTTGTGAATTGAGTTGAATTATATTAAATATATTGACAAAAAGCATAAAATTCATATTTTTTGGCCACAGCTCTTATTATCCGGATGTGTCCCTGAGAGGACGAGTGTATATACATTTACATAGATAGATAGATAGATAGATAGATAGATAGATAGATAGATAGATAGATAGATAGATAGATAGATAGATAGATAGATAGATAGATAGATAGATAGATAGATAGATAGTGTACATATAACATACAGTTTTTCAATCTGAATTGACTTGAATTGAGATGAACATATATATTCTTGGTAGTTTTTGTAGAGGTTTTTGTGTTGTTGTTTTTTGGGGGGGTTGGGGTTCTTTTGAACTGCATAAAAACTGAGTGCACAGAAATTCCAGTGCGGAAAATGTTCACACTGCTCAGTCGGACACACAGTTTAAGGAGTCACACTGATTTGTATCTGTAAGACTTGGAGTTCAACATTGGACAGGCTGATAAATGGCTGCAATTAGAGCTTTTTCATTTAATGTTGTTTTTAATTCGGTCCATCCGCCTAGGGTATTCATCATCTCTCTTTGGTAATGCGCATGCATGTAGCTGTGTTTGTTTGTACTTGTGCGTGTATGTTTTGACAGTTTAAAACGAGAGAGGAAGAGGGAGACAAAAAAAAACCCACAAAGAAATCTCGAAACACAGAAAGAAACAAAAGCCGACTCTCCAGCTCCTGAGACTGTTGTTTTTGGTAATGGAGGTATAAGCACTGCTTGATTTCAGACATGCACCTGTTAATGTGTCTGTTGTGTTACGTGTGTTTGTATTTATTATTTGTTTGTTTGTTTTCAACATTTATTTAGTACATATCTGAATGGTAATAGTGATTTTGTTTTATAATAATGTGTTCATAATGTATTCACCATGATCATTATCCTACATAGTAGTAATGGTAAAGACTATGATGAGTGATGATTATAATTCTTCTGACAATTACAGTAAAGAAACAGTAAAGAAAAACAGAAGTGATTGGAAAGTAAAAGTATGAAGTTCTGAGACCTTTAATGGCTTAACTGGATGTGTATTGCAGTTATTGCTAATTCAGCAATAACTACTCAACATTTTAAACATCTACTGAGGATTAAAAGGCTTGAGCATTTCTCTCAGAGCCCACTGAAATATGAATTAGAGGATAATAAATTCAAAATACCAATTAAAATTGTTGAGCTATGAACTGGAAAGAATAAGAAAATTAATTCACAACAGTTTTGACTAATCCCAACTCAGTCACAGATAGTAGTAACTAGAGAATATGCATTTCGGAACAAAATGCTGGGTGAATGCCTATCGTGCCGAACCGTCAACTGTATGCCGATAGTAGTAGGAGGCAAAGCAGAAAGTTTTTGAACAATCACCCAAGTTTGATCTGTTTCACATCAGTCTCAGATCAGTCCACCAGGCTAGATTGTAGACACCTGAGTTTAGCTGGTCAGAGGTACTGTACTGTACAGGTAACGTACTGTAGTTAAATGTTATAGTCAATAAAACAGACAGGCTAAATGTATTTAAGGACTTTAATATTTATTTGAAATGTCAAAAACATATAGGTCTTATATAATCTAGTAAAGTAATTGCACTATTAACTCAAGCTGTCAGTCCTTATTCCAATGTGCAATATAAAAATGTTAATTACAAATGAAGACTGTGTAAGTAGTTGTACTGTAATTGTACTACTGTAATTCAATTTTGTACTTGTAATTTCTCCATTAGTCACAGCACTTCCTTTTCTTTCTCTTGTTTAACCCTTCCTCCGTCTGAGTGGCCATATCGGTCATATCTACAAGTACAAACAGAAATGAATGGAACAATAAAGAATATGACATCAG
>VURO01046347.1:0-10348 GCA_015108175.1 Pelvicachromis taeniatus | reverse complement strand
TAATAATTACCGTATTTTCCGGACTACAAAGCACACCTGAATATTAGCCGCACAACTTGAAATTATGAAAAAAAAATCATATTTTGTTCATACATTAGCCGCACCAGACTAAAAGCGGGCTAGTAGCGCTAGCTAGCGAGCGGGCTAGTAGCGATAGCTAGCGAGCGGGCGGGCTAGTAGTGCTAGCTAGCGAGCGGGCGGGCTAGTAGCGCTAGCTAGCTAGCGAGCGGGCTAGTAGCGCTAGCTAGCGAGAGCCCCGCAAAGTGGGCCGCGCCCGACCGACCCAGCCCTTAGAGCCAATCCTTATCCTGAAGTCATGTCTCTAGTCTCTTTTTCGCGCTAAATCGGCACTACTTTGGACGGACGTGATCACATGCCTTTCCGCCAGGCAAAATGGCGGAACAAACCAAAACAAATCCTCTTACGATGTCACAAAAATCA
The DNA here is from genome assembly GCA_015108175.1 of Pelvicachromis taeniatus. Taxonomy (NCBI): domain Eukaryota; kingdom Metazoa; phylum Chordata; class Actinopteri; order Cichliformes; family Cichlidae; genus Pelvicachromis; species Pelvicachromis taeniatus. Next base: position 9,907 of record VURO01046347.1, on the reverse strand, counting down.
TGAAAAAGCCTTAGAAAAGCCGCACCAGACAATACGCCGCAGGGTTCAAAGCTTGTGCAAAAAGTAGTGGCTTATAGTCCGGAATTTACGGTATGTGGGAAATAAAAGTTTGTTATACATTTGCAGTTTATTTGGTTAAATCAGGGGTCTGAAGCTTAAATGAGCTGTGGGCCACTGCTGGTACTGTCATCTCCCTGGAGCCACTCAAAGCTACTTTTATCGAACTTATTTCAATCGTCCAACCAGATGCCCATCTACTTTGTGACAAAGGTGGCCTTGACCTGTAGTTTAAAGATTTAATGAATACAACATGATGTTCACATTATAAGTTATGGACCCTTTAATAGATTATAAAATGCAGTGTTCTTTGACACTTTCAGCTCAGGTGTCCGGGTCACGGTAGACTAAGGTCCATGAGTCGAATGCAGCCGGACTGATAAATGTCGGGATGCTGTGCAGTGAAGAGCGCTTGGATCTAATGCACAGGAGACGCCAAACAACCAGTCCACGTGTGCACACAAATACAGGAGAGCCTGAAGTTCCAGCTCTTCAATACAAGACTCAGACGTGCGTGTGCATGGAAAGGACAAGACAAGAGAATATTATAGGGAGACAAAGGTTTAAGATAAGAAAGGACATGATTTGAGAGCGCAGTAGGAAGCCTCCTATACAACACAGTCCACAGTCCGGAGATCCTGTTTAGGGCGATTTAACCTCCGCTGACACCTCAGCGCACAAACATGTCCTGTCATGGCGTCTCGGGACCACCTTAGAGGTTAAATACTCCGTCAGATGAACTGTAGCAGGTCATTTTACCTTTGACTTGACACCAACCAAGAGGTGATGTCACAGTGGCAACTGAGTGGCTTGAAAAGTAAGAGGTACTTATTGACTAACTTTCAACTTGCACAGCTCGATGGCAGAGTAACAACTGCGCTCCAGTTTGACCCAGACATGGGCAAGAATACAAAAGGCAGAAAAGGTCACAGGTGGGCTGCAGTGTACATTTATCAAAATGTCATTTTAAACCAAAGTTCTGCTAAATTCACTTCACTTAAGTTCAGTTCACTCATCGTTTGAATTACATTCAAAAACTTAGTGATAAGACGAAATAAAAGCGCAGAAGACGCATTCGAAGCTGCCAGTGCTTTCCAGTTTCGCTCGCAGTAGTTTAGCTCTAAAGTCGTGTGATTTATTGGGGTGTCATTATTTCTAGCGTTTACACTTTTGCGTGAAGTCAGAAGCTTCGACACTGAGTTGCTTGTCTCTGTCTCGCAGGCCTGCTGCAGTACAGCCACGAGAAGGGGGAGAAAGGAGGCAGCCTGTCGCTCAAGTTCAACCTGGTCGATCCAGAGGGCAACAAACTGATCGACCAGTCCTTCTTCATCAGTGTGCTCGGTAGGGTTTCCTCCACCCTCTGCGCAGCAGGGACTGAAGTCTTCTTTCATTGGGTGGAGAAGAGAAGGCAATTACTGCAGATTTATCCCTCCGTCTCAGGCGTGGTTACTGATGTGATGCTGCATCCTGCACACGCCCTGAATACGAATCGTGTGCACTCGTGTTCTTTATCACCCACTTTTACAGCCTGTTAGCTTTCACATGTGAAATGAGCTCGTTTTGGGTTTTTAATCGACGTTGTCAGAAACGTGCACATTTCACTCGGCGTGCTACAGCGATTTTCTTCTTATCATCACTGTAATGGGATCATTTTTTTTCATTTAGTCATATATAAATGACACTATTCTTTATGAGAAAAAATGCTTTTTTTTAAATTACGCAGACTTATTTTGCAGTTGTGGGTAGTCGGCTCCCAAAGACCCATCCTGAGCCGCGATAAACCCTGAAAACTCAGCTGTGCACATCTTTATTGTCACCATTTCCATCTAAAAAGCTTCCTCTGGCTTCCTTCTGGCGATAAAGCCAAACTATTGCACTGGCTCAGCCGTGTGAATCCGGTGTCCACATGAGGAGCTACTGGATATTGAAGGATTGCCTGTCCCTCACGGTTGAACAGCAGCCCGACTCGCTCGTATCTTTTGCAGCTCTCTTTTTAACCTATTATTCTCTCACCTTTGTCACTTGTCTGTTTATTGCACCCTCTCAGATGTGACTGCAGGGACGCTCTCCATCCATCCATATCTCTTCCTGCCGTACTGCCCTCCGATGACGTCTTTGCGCTTCTCTCAATCTTTTCCAGCCTTTCGTCACATCTTCCAAACCTGTATCCCTTTTTCACACCTCCTGATATGAAACTCCAGTGGCGTTCGCGTTCTATATAAATCTCAGCTTTTCTCACCTCCTCTGCTACACTCCATCCTTTCTCTCTTTTACCAGGATAAGAAACTGATTGTTAATACTTTGATTTCCTTCTGGATGAATTGTTTTCAAGCTTTGCTTGATGGAGGGACTTCTTCTCTCTGATCCTTTTCTTTTTTTATCCTGCAGAGGACCATCTCCCTCCATCTGTAGTGGTAAACAAAGGCCTGGTGCTTGATGAAAATTCAGTGAAGAAGCTGACCACGCTGCAGCTGTCAGCCAGCGACCAGGACAGCGAGCCGGGCGAGCTCATCTACCGTGTCACCAAACAGACAAGCCTGGGGCACCTGGAACATGCTGCCCGTCCAGGTAGACCGGGCCTATATATCAGTGCTTTTAGAAGCTAATTCCATTCAGTACTGAACGTCAGGTGTGTGTGCTGTTTGTGAGGCAACGCTGAGGGAAAGGCGGGATTACATATGCACAAGATTAGACAACGAGACACAGGAGGGCGCAAAAGCACAGGTGACAGCCAAACTAAACCAAACCAGACTTGTGCAACTGCTTGGTGAGTAGTTGGCATCCTGCATGCACTCTGAAGCTGACTATGGCAATCTGATAGCAAGGGGTGTGCAGCGCTGTAGTGCATTGATCACCTCTCTGATTTGAGCCTGTCACGACGCGGGGGGCGCCGTTGTGTGTTGTGAGGTGGACCCAGGAGGAGACGGCGTTGTAGGTTTTAACAAATGAGCCTTTATTGTGTAAAAGAGAGTATAAAACAAAAGCTCAGCGGCAAAACTAAACTGAAACCTAAACTGTAAACTAAGAACTGACTGTGACAAAACTATGAACGCTAAGACGAGTAGCATAACAGACAACTGTGGTGGGTATAACAGACATCCTGGCTGTGTCTCAATATGCGTACTTGTGTGTACTTGCGTTCTCGCGGACTCGTTATACGTCATCAGTCGGAGACAAGTAGTGTCCCAATTCAAAGTACGCATCGAGCCGAGAACACGAAAAGTTCCCGGATGTGTTCTCGCTCCGCCCGTTTTATCGAGCATGCATCGGTGGTGACTTGTGTGGACGTGGTGGAGCCAAATAACCCGTCATGCATTTGGCAAGACCAGCCCGGTCACGTTCACATGACCTGTGACATCATCGACTATGCTGGCGTTCCAATTGCACAAATCGCGGGTCCGTACTCGCGTTCTCGGCAAGTCCGGACGTGCCGAGAACGCCAGTCCGGACTTGCGTACTTGCAGTTGAGAAACAGCCCCTGACAAAGACTGACTGATAATGCGCAGGCTAAAAACACACATGAAGGTAATCGGGGAGAGTAGAGACACCAGGGAAACAGCTGACTAGAATCAAACATGATGACAACACAGGGAGAGTAAAACTAAACACTGTAACCCTAGAAACAGGAGACTTCTTCCAAATAAAACAGGAAACATGACGGAGCAGACATGACATGGAGCTTAACAACATAGGGTAGACATGAAACACGTGAAGACTAACACATAGGGAAAAAAACACAAGTGGATCTAATAAACAGAAACCTAAGCTAAGCAACCTAGACGCTAACTAAAAACACAATGGATAAGAAAATACAAGGAAAAGACAAAAACACTGGGTCACACGGCCCACGACCATGACAGAGCCTGCCCAAACATGCTGGTCAGTCGGTGATGCTAAAGTGCCTGTTGGTGTGATGGAAGTACAAGTATTTTTTTTAAAGTGATGAGGGTGTGGCAGCATGAGAACTGAGCTGAGGAAGAGCCTTCATGCATCAAATACTGAGAGAGTCAGGGGAACACCGGGGAGGACGACACGACAGTAAAACTAAAACAGGGAGCTAAGAGCTGATCACAAAAAGAAAATACAACCTCAAAACTTTCCAAGACTAAACTCCATCACCGACTCTGTAGATGGAGACCCGCCCCCTTCTGTATATGATGACTCCACGCACACAGACGGAGCTGTAATGAACCTTGCTCCAGTTCCTCCATCCATTATTTCTGTTCTACTCCAGCTGGCCTCCACCAAACAGACGCACTCTGTCTCTCTGCTTCTGGTGACACAAACAAACTTCAAATGACTGCAGCCATAGCTAAAATTCTCATGTTGTGATGCAATAACGAGAAAACAAAAAAGGAATAAGTGATGTGAATGTAGATTGGGAGGAAACGGAGATGCTGATGCGTCCTCCGATCACAGCGAGGTGATTATTAGCTTCCGTGCTGCTGAGGACTTCAGCCCCGGCTCAACGCAGCATGTTAACGAGCTGGATGTTAACGCTGCTCTTCAAGCACCAGATCACCTCTGAGCCGCAGAGAAGCACCGGATAATTACTGCTAGCCATTCAGCCAGTCTGTCACACAATGCTAACACGCACAGCTAGCGACTGCCCCTGTGGGAAGCTTGTCACCATACGAGGAATGTCAAGGTAACAGCACAAAGAGATGAATGCCCTCTTTCAGCGCACGCTCTCAAAGCCAATGTTTTCAAGTGGCTTATTAAGTGACTGAGGTTATGACACACCTGTCCAGCTCACCGTTTGCCAAAAGGCACCTGTCCTGCAAATTGCTGAAGACGGTAACCTGCCTCGCCTCCTCAAATGATTTTTGCAGCGTAGTTTGGACACTAGTTTGAGGTGTGGCTCAAGCGTCCTAATAAATGACAGAAGTAGATACAGCTTTTATTGTTTGGGCCTAAAATGTAAGATTCTGATCAAAGTTGAGCTGTGCAGTCTTTTTTTTCTGCCACAGAAAAGAAGGAAAGACTCGAGTCACATCCATCAGCCGGGTTAACTGCATTTAGGTAATGGTGTCTTCGTTTTGCCTCATGCTGCTCATTAGAGTACAAAAAACTGATAAATAAAGTATCCTCCCACAGCCGATGGGTGAAGTGCTTCCTTCAGAAGACTTATGACTTAGAAACTATATTAAACTTTGTCCACATACAGAAAGTATCATATAAAGATTTAAAGTCTGATGCTACATCTGACCTCTGACCTCTTGTTTATGGTTAATAAACTGATCTAAGAGTCAAAGTGAAGGACACATTTAAAACTTGGTTACTTGCTACGGTTGTCTGGAATAGATAGGATTATAGGAAATGATACATTTTTATTTAAAGACAGTCAGGAGGAAGACAATGAGCTGCCTAGTGAATTAGAAATATACTGTACTATAATATATAATAAGTTCTTCATGTCCAGTTATTTAGAAATAGCTAACTTTATTATTAAACATTCAAACAATGACATGACTGTTACACATGTAGTATATCCACATATCTGTATTAAAAAAGTAATTATATTCAAACTTGTCATGGTCCTGAGTCCGTGACTCACTAGTTTTGTGTTGTTTATGCTTATTTCTGTTCCGGTTTGCCTGATTATGATTTCTTTAGTTCTTTTGGTTTTGTTCCCAAACCCTTGGTTTCTGTGCTTTATGTTCTCGCTGCCCCTGTGTCTAGTCCACGTCTGTATGTCATCTCCTGTTTTATTTCAGACCCGGAGTTATCCATGCCCTAGTTACTTTGTATTTCGGTGTCTCCTGTGTTGCTCTCCCCTGCCTGTGTCCCTTCTGTTCCTCGTGTAGTCAAGTCACTGGCTGTGTCTCAATATGCGTACTTGCGTGTACTTGCGTTCTCGCGGACTCGTTATACGTCATCAGTCGGAGACAAGTACTGTCCCAATACAAAGTACGCATCGAGCCAAGAACGCGAAAAGTTCCTGGATATGTTCTCGCTCCGCCCGTTTTATCGAGCATGCATCGGTGGTGACTTGTGTGGACGTAGTGGAGCCAAATAACCCGTCGTGCATTTCGCGAGACCAGCTCGGTCACGTTCACGTGACCTGTGACATCATCGAGTACGCTGGTGTCCCAATTGCGCAAATCGGCAAGTCCGGACTCGCGTTCTCGGCCAGTCCATACTCCCTCGCATTCTCGGCAAGTCCGGACAAGACCGGACTTGCCGAGAACACGAGGGAGTACGGACTGGCCAAGAACGCGAGGGAGTACGGGCGTTCTCGGTCAGTCCGTACTCCCTCGCGTTCTCGGCAAGTCCGTACTCCCTCGTGTTCTCGGCGCGAGGGAGTACGGACTTGCCGAAAAAGTCCGGACTTGCCTGCAAGACCGGACTTGCCGAGAATGCGAGGGAGTACGGAGTGGCCGAGAACGCCAGTCCGTACTCGCGTTCTCGGCAAGACCGGACTTGCCGAGAACGCGAGGGAGTACGGACTGGCCGAGAACGCGAGTCCGGACTCGCGTACTTGCGATTGAGAAACAGCCCCTGTGTTAAGCCCCTGCTTGTGGTTTTAGCTTCCTGTTTTATTTTGAAGTTCTATTTCTCATGTCAGTGTTTATAGTGTCGTTTCCCCAGTCTCGTTAGCCCTGATGTCTCCCAGCTGTGTTTCCCTACTGTGCGCTGTTTCCTCGTTACCCTGTGTGTATGTATCGTGTGTGTTTGCTTGTGCTGTCTGCTGGGTCGTCTGTGTAATTTGGTGTGAAGCCGTCGTCTCGCTGCGTCTCATCCCGTCGTCCCCCCTGCACGTATGCTCCCAGGTTTGTGTTTTAGTTGTCCCCAGTTTAGTTTAGGTCCACGTTCTGCTTTTGTTTGTGTCCCTGGCTCACTGTAAAATAAACCTTCACCTGCATTCCACGTTGCCTCCATCTTGGGTCCGTCCTTTTCCCACGCCACACAGCTGGACTTTCCCTCAGCCGTGACAAAAATGATGTCAAGCTAATTTAAAATGGGTTTCAGCACGACAAAACAAAGGCCTTTGCACTTGTTTTCATTTCAATGCAAATTTCTTAAAGAAGAACAAAGAAAAGGAAATGAATAAATGCAAAATATCGCACTATTAAATTGAATTATTTCTAAAAGTCTGACATCTGTGCAAACCACAACTAGATAGGTGAGCAGGCCAGGTTCAAATTTGACTTAAACTAACATCAGTCAGTCTGTTTCTACCATGAAACATCAAATATACTCAGCTTCCCAGAAGGTTTGGTACGTATCAGCTCAGAGATTATAACCTGCACAGCGTTCAGCCCATGTTGAAACAACATGTGGCATCTTCTGCTATTTCCTGTCAGGACAAATGGAAGCGAAAATGCAATTTGCTTTAATATGACGGAGCTAAAAAAAAAAGCTTGATTTTCATCACTGACTGAGAATATTGGGTCTGGCTCCCAGCCTGCCTGTCCTGATTATAATGATGTATAAACCCTCAGCTGAGGAATAGATGCCAAAAGCCAGGAAGACCATAGAGTTGTGCTCATTTTGCTGTCAGTAGATGACATGAAGAGAACCGAGGTGTTTTTATTTCCTCGATGCCTCGTTGGCATGTTGAATGAGTTATTACCTTCCCCGTGTAACGTTTACAAGTTTAATATTTCTTAACTTTCCTCCCGTCTGCGCTGGGGAAAAAACTTTGCTATTGCAGAGCTAAAATATTCAACAAGTTAATACCGTCGCAGCGAGGTCACCTGCGGCACCAGAAATCCATTTTCATGTGATTTAATGTACCTCCGTACAATGACAGCCCTGTAATGAAGTGCCTCATTTAAAATGTACCATCACCCATTGGTGAAACGAGCTTAGATTGTAGGACTCGCATGCTTTCATTTCTAGTCTTTAAAACCTGTCTCTACCCATCTAGTATTAATATTGCCATTTATATGATAATATTATGGGTTTGTTAAAGTGTTTGATGTGAAAATGTTGGAAAATGAAATATCACAGCCTGAAATCAATGAAAATGGAAATTGAGAGGAAGTCCTGTCCTCGTGTCATTAACGCGCGTCATAGATAAGCGTGTAACGTGTCTGCTGCACACTTTCTACGTCGGGCGTAGCCACGAGTTGTGTTACAAACGGCTGCATCAGGTCTTTGCGTCCACATCAAGCGAAGATTTAAAAAAACAAAAAACACTTGTGGTTCTTGTTTTTAAGACACCGTTAGATTCACGCTGAGTCATGTTGGATTGTTGCAGACGAACCTCATTATGTTTCCCACTGCGTTTTAATCTTCAGAGGCAACACAGAGTAAAGAGAAGCTTATTTTTTCACTTTAGTCTCAGTTTAGTTTTATCTGCTTGTAAAAATGATAAGAGCCAAACTGAGGAAACGAACTGTGTGGTCAGAAAATGCAATGGGGGCCTACAAAAACACGTCACACCAAAATATGAAGATAAGACAACAAACGTATAACGGAAACAGAGTTTCTGGCATTTGCCCGAGACCACCAGAACTGGATGGCCTACCATTGGTGCCTGTTCACAGACGACCACATGTGACAGGCATGTAAAAGGCTGGAGATAGCACAGTAAACATGCTGCCTGCAACATCCTCTTTGAAGAGAGCGGGGTCCCGCTGGGTGACCTGCCTGTCCTGGTGCTCTTTAGTGACCTGTCAGGTGCTGCCATGTGCACAGCTTATGGTGCTTTGGTACGGCTTCTCCTGTTTCTGCGGAGATACCATCCTGCGGCTGGTTGATGCCCTTCGACAGACCTGTTCAGCTCTCCTCACGCTGCCTGGCATCTCCTCCACACACTAGAGGCTGTGCTGGGAGACACAGTGGAGGTTGCCATCCTGGGTTAGGAACTGGGCTCCCCGTGCAATATGAATTTGCTGGAGGCGCCATCTCACGCTACCAGTAGTGACATGGACACCTGCCAAGCCACTTCCCGTTTCAGTTTTGTTGTTCCCGCCTCTCCAGTGGACCTGTTGTCACTGTAATATTGAACTAAAGAAGATGAATTGGACAGATTGATAACTTTGTGTTATGCTGTGTCATCAAGCATAACCTATTGTTTTAGTGTAAAACCATCTCATACCAAAATGAGTGAATTTCCCTGAATCACTGAGGAACCCACCTGAGGGATTAATAAAAATATGAAAGGTCAAATAACAAACATGATGGAAACACTCAGATAAGTATTCACCACTGAAGTTTTTTGGGGCTTAATGACTATTTCTCCTTCTTTTGTCTCGTTAGGCACTAGAATCAGCAGCTTCACACAGGCTGACTTGGCATCACGCAGCGTCCAATACGTCCACACCAGCGAAGAAGAGAAACATGCTGACCAGTTCTCCTTCACCGTGTCCGACGGGACTAATGAGGTGAATGAAGGGGGGTGGCAGAAGGTTTTTATGGTACCTGGAAGCTTTTTAAAAAATTACTTCATTAATCAGGGTGTCATCAAATATCTCAAACTGTTGGACAATAGCACAGATTCAGCTGCTTCTGTAAGTTATCTGAATTCAATTCACTTTTATTTATACAGCGCCAAATCACAACAACAGTCGCCTCAAGGCGCTTTACATTGTAAGGTAGACCCTACAATAATACATACAGTGAAAAACCCAACAATCATATGACCCCCTATGAGCAAGCACTTTGGCGACAGTGGGAAGGAAAAACTCCCTTTTAACAGGAAGAAACCTCCGGCAGAACCAGGCTCAGGGAGGGGCGGGGCCATCTGCTGCCACCGGTTGGGGTGAAAGAAGGAAGACAGGATAGAGACATGCTGTGGAAGAGAGCCAGAGATTAATAACAAGTATGGTTGAATGCAGGGAGATCTATTAACACATGGTGAATGAGAAAGGTGACTGAAAAGGAAAAACTCAATAAATCA
>VURO01046346.1:8291-27716 GCA_015108175.1 Pelvicachromis taeniatus | reverse complement strand
TCCAGGAGACAGACAGGGTTGTCTTTCTACTAAAAAGAAAGCAGGGGGTCTGCATTGTTAGGGTCACCTTTGTTAAGTTGGCTTTGTTGTTTCAGCTGCTGCATTACAGAGCACCTGTTACTGAGATCACTAATGCGGCACCAAGAGTTGGAGATCATAATTGTTTATTACAAACGTCTGGTTGAGTTTTGTTGTCTTGTTTACACAGACAAAAAGATTGTGCATAATTTGCACAGTGTCAGTCTTCCAGCAAATGCAAGCACTCAACTTTTGTAGTCACCCAACGAGCCAGCGATATGAAAGTTCAGGAGGCTGTGGACCTCCCCCATCTTAGCATCAACAATGCACAGTGACGTATCTCCTCAGCTGGTAACAGGGAGTGTGAGAAAATACCAACACAAAGACACTTTTTGGTGTGTCTGTGCGCCATTGTGCGCCATAGGGCTACTGCTGCAGCATGTTCTGGTGCTGGAGTTCCCACAGTGGTGGAGGGGAGTTGAGGGTGTCAGCAGCTTGACCTTATTCCTTTGAGAGTGTGATCTGAATTCAAACATGGGAACGCAAGGAGCCATTTAAAGGTCTTGTCGTTTTGTTGTGACTGAGTGTGTTGATTTAATTTTATTATTAGTATATGTTTTTTCACACTCTACATTGTACTTTAAAAAGCCTTTTTAAAATAAAATATGATGTTCTGTCAATTTAAAGCTTAATGTTTATATCATTAAAGTTGAGCTTAAATAGTGAAAATGTAGGTAAAAATAAGAAACGGTAAATTAACTAAATTTGTAAAGAATTATTGTCGGTTCATTGCAAACCACATTCATTCACTACATTTTTATTTTACACATGCACCCCCCCCCCCCACACACACACACACACACATGTATATCCACACATAATGAAGAAGCACTTTTGCTAAAAATCCACTCAAAAGAATTAATATTGGCATGATTTCTTTGCCTTGTGCAGTAGGTCAATTTAAACAGAGAAAGTTAATTTCCCTTGACCTCTAAGTCTTTCCAAATAGGATTTCCCCAGAGATTAGAGACCTTGGCATGTCACTATGATTAATCGATACTCCAATGACAACATATTGGCTTTTCACACACACTGCAAATTTAAGGAGAGCTGAAGTGGAGAGGGAGAGTATGGGCCAAAAAAAGGGGCCAGAAACAAAATAAAGCCAAAGAAGAAAAATTGTGTCAAGATCCATCTCTGTTCCACGGGGAAATAAGTCTACCGTATGGATTTGAGGTAAATGGAAATACAGAGACAATTTGCTGCTCTGCGACTTTTAACCTTCAATGGATTCCGAAGAAAACATGCAGCGTACTTTTCCGTGATTCCATACATATTACTCGATTTTGTCATTGCTCCTTCAGTCCTGTGATGTTTTCAGCTCAGCAGTTTCCTCCTGTGGGCGCCGAGCTCTCCACCTTCTCCCTCTTTGCGCTCTGTCTTTTTCCTGACTGGCTGGACATGCATCCCTTTCAGCTACACCTCTGCAATCAGCAGCTGCGCTAAAGCCCTCTGTGATGTGAAGTGAGACACTTGCATACTAATGGAGCAGAAACAGGATGTCTCTCAGGCAGGCCAGCACAGTGAGGACATGGAGAAAACATCAGGCGGCATTGCTTAGCTTTTCAGCACCACATTACAGCTCTGGATTGATGATGTTTGTCACGGCAAACTAGTAGCATTAGTAAATAAACGAGCGTCTTATTATAATATAGCGTATGATGCATGTGCAAAGTGTAGTTTTATTTATTGGTTCCTCTGCGAGAGCAGTGTTTTCCATGCACATATCGTTGGCTGTTTAATCATACCAATGGGTCTCTATTGCACCAGCCCAAGTTTTTACTGGCATATTTCATTCGCTGCCTGATGGCACTAATAGCTGTCTTCTCATATCTTTGGTTATGGAACAAATGCCGGTGGCATAGCCGTTGCCATGGTGATGGCATGTCTGTGAGCCTGTTGTGTGGCTGCTGATTCAGAAACACTGCTCACATTTTGCACCCAATGAAATGGGCCTCAGAAACAGATGGGTGAAAGAATTGCCTCCTATGAAAAATGATGTGTTGCGCTATCAAGTGAGGTCCCTCCTGGCTGTGCCAGGGGCTTATGGTGAAATGAAATATTAGCAGCAATTCTTAGAAGGTGTAAAATCAAATGAACTGAGATTACTCATAAAACAACACAAGCGTCATGATTTTTATTCAGTCAAAGTGTTTTCAAATCAGGAGCCCTCTTAACCTTCTGTGATTGAAAACAATGACTGCCAGGTGCACGCATAAAGACTTGCACGCCGCAGGTCTAAAAAGAAATGATCCTGCATCTGATTGCAGGTCTGTTTTCCTTCAGGGGCTCTCATTATCTTGCCGCTTGTATTGTCCAAAGAAAATGTCTTATAAATAGATTTATGGAGCCCTAACATGGAACAGACAAACTTTGTTATGTGCCACAATTACATCCTGCTGTCACGCTTCGGACCCTCAGGGCCAATGAACCTCTGAAGGTTCAGCTAAACCAAGTGCAGAGCAATTGTAGATGGATGTTGACGCATTTTATATGTATAATGTGAACTTGGATTCAAACCTCATAAGTATTGGGTGTGCTGTGAGAGTAAATCCCCTCAGCTTGAGCCTTCAGTTCAGACAGTCAGCTGGATAATGCCAAGCTACAGAAGGATTTTTCTTCTTCCTTCTAGTGTTCTGCGTATGCATGCATGTGAAAATCAGCAAGTCAAATAAGAATAGGAAAGGACGGGTATGTGTCGGGGGATGTGCTGCGATGGGACGAAAAATGTATTTTGTGTGAACGTGTCGATCCAAACATAAGAAAAAATATGTTTCGTACAATATCTGTGCTCTCTGCTGCCACAGCCAAGCGATTAGCAATAGATTTTTAGCATAAAAACAGGTCCAGCCCTGCTTTGGCAGTGAGTGTATTATATATATCTCAAAACTGAATCTCTGCTGCATCCCCGAGAGCAGTGAAAACAAGAGTTTATAAAGTCGTCCCTCAAAACCCACCCTCTTGTTGATATGATCTGGTGAGACTTTACAAGTCCCCTGTTGCAGTTTAAATTGTGAGACTGAGCCGTGTTGCCAACTACAGAATGCATAGTTATCATGAGGAAGTTGTATGTGGAGCTTTATGGAAGAAATATAGTATCATCAGAAACACTGAATTTTTATCCTCCAAATTTCCATGCAAAAATTCACCTGCAAAAATTCAGTGTTTCTGATGATACTATATTTCTTCCATAGAGCTTCTCAGTCACAGAAGCTGTCTGTAAGACTGCAAAGAAAAAGAGTTATAGCACACAAGCTGTGTAGAAAACTGAAAGAGTGCGCATTAAAGGCCATAACACTGTGACTCAATGTATGCAACCAAAACAAAAAACAAAAAAGTGATGCACATAGATTTAAGTTATCCTTCAAACACGTTAACAGGAGTGGCAATGAGCAGGGGGTCAGAGCGGCAGGCTGCATGGCTTAGCACTGGGCCAGCAAAGGATGTTATGAACAGGTGGGAAGCCATTCCAATCACTTCAGTAGAACTGGTCTGTGGCCAACAATACGTGTGTGTGTGTGGGTGAGTGGAGAGTGAGTGTAAGTGTAAATTTGTGTACTGCGGTGATTATGAAGCAAACTACCACTGAAAAAGAGCATATGTGCCCAACAAAACTTCCCAGGGTCAATAAGGTCAACACGTACACACAGCAAGACATAGGTGGGGACCGGATGCTGACTCCCACAGTGTTGCCAGGCTGCCAGAAACCTAGTGGCAGGTGTCTGAGTTTTATGGCCTCAGCATGAAAACAAACATCACTCCGCCTGTCTTCTCCAATTTAATACCCGAGCAGCGCAACACATGGAGCAAGAGAGAGAGGACAGATAAATGTGTTATCGAGGAGATTTCTACATATATTTATAGGCAAGTAATTAAAATGAAGAACATATGACTGGATTATTTAAATGATGGATGATTAAAAGCAGGAGGAGAAGCCACATGTTCAGAGTTTTCTAATCAGGATCGATGAATAGAAGGCAGACGTTCCTGCTGCCATACTTTAGTCACACTGAGGGAATCGATTAGATCAGATTGTGTGTGACCAGGTCACTGCAGAGAACAGCAGCCTGATCCAAGGTAGCATATGAATTCTTTGAGAAACACGGGTGAGCGCTAATGCTTAAACTTTCAGTGGTATGTTCCCTCTATTTGACTGAATTCGTTGAAAGCTTTATGTGTGTGTGTGTATGTGTGTGCAGTTCCTCTCCTCTGCAGCAGTTTTTACATTATGGTGCATGCGATGTTAAGGGAAAAACTGCGAGAATCTGTCAACACATTGCAAAGCGTGAACAGACACCATATGAAAGGAGAGGGAAAACAAACTGTATCTATTTTATGTTAATATCTGAGGAACCTGCCACTTATGATCTGAAATAAATGTCACCCATCACACACACACACGCACGCACGCACGCACACGCACACGCACACACACACACACACACACGCACAAACTCAACCTCAGTATGTGAGGATCAAAACAGGCGTTAGTGTTAGTCATACTGGAAGCTGAAACTGCAGTTGTTTGTTTTAGTGAAAGAAAGCCAAGAGCCTCTTTTGCTTTCCCATTTCTCCGTCTTCTATTATAGGAATAAGTAGAAATTTCCTTTTGGTTGTTTAAGATGCGGACCGATTTAGCACGCGCATAGACACAAAAATAGCCTCACATACAGACAATATACAGTGTCTGCACGTACAAAACCAGCTAAAATAAGAATGTTTGGCTGTTATATTTGTAGTTTCTAACAATATAGAGGAATTCTTTTCATTTGTTCAAAGAAACTGACAGCAGTTCTTCAATCTCAACACTCATATATTGCTTGTGAAAGTCGAGTCTGTGCCGGTCATTCTTCCTAATATTTGTCAGACTGGGTGAAATCAGACTGTGGATGAAAAGCAAAAAAGCATCAAAACTTAAAAATTTGCTGGCAGCTTAGGATGTCAGTCAGCTTGAGACCTCTCTTTGCTCGTCGTAATCTTGACAAACCTGGACGTGCACAGTTATACAGCGGGCCCACAGCTCAAACTTTTTTTGTGACTGCCAACCATGAGTCTTTATCATAAGCAGTGAGTGATTAACAGTGAAGAGCACTCACTCCCAGTATATTAAGCCTGTTGTGTAATGGGCTCACAGCCAGAGTTGCTGGCTGCTCCCACCCTGCTCGCTCGTTGAAGAGGATAACTGAACCTAAGCTGGTATGCAGATAATCTAACCAATCCAGAGAGAGAGAGCGAGAGAGCGAGAGAGAGAACATTTTCATAATCTCCAAGGAGACAGATACATCAAGGAGGCACAAGCAAAAACAAACCTATCATCCTACGTGCTGAAAAGTGCAGTGCACAGTCTAAAAATGGTGCCACTTTCTCCCTGCTAGTTAACCTGCTTGGGTAAAATGGCAATTTTAGTAAAGGAGAAGAAAGATTTGAAATACACTGCAATGGCTTGTGATTTCATTGCTGTAACACTAAATCTTTACATGTAAATAAAGAGTACCTAATCACTCAAGAGCAAATTTCAAGCAGTGCTTTGGGATGACTTGTTTCAGCTCAAGTTCATTTCAAGAGACCTCGAATTAATTAAACACGCTTGTGCTTATTATCAGTTATGTCTGGATGTGTAAGATGCAATTTAAAATGATGATAAATTCCTGTGTGACTCAGGGGGAACCACATGAATTTGACAGATTCGTTCTGCCCTGTTAGAGACATCATTTTAAATATCCCCAAACATCTGTGGGGTGCTGCTATGGAAATGTGACATGTGTCTCATTTTTTTGATCATCTTGAAATTAACAATGAACTCATTATCTTCTCACTTCACTCTGTTATGCCGGTCTTCAATTTTACTTATCACTTAACAGCTGCCTTACTCTCTGTCTTTTTCAGGTCAAAACCTCAACTTGAAGTTTGGATCTAATGCCTGTCGGGCTTGTCTCTTGCACACTCCTGCCTCTTGGTTAGAAATCACCATTCTCAACCTACAGCAGCTACCTACAAAGGAGACTAATGCTTATTAATCGTACCCTTATATCCTCCTCCCAAACGCTGCCTCTCATTTAAGCCTTTTGTGAGCAGGGAGAGCAGACAACATGGGGCTCAGCTGTCAGCCTTGGCCTCCTCTAATCTGGTTGTGCATAGGATTGCTTCTTTGCTTTCTGTCACCAGCACACGGCAAAGACTGCCCTCGTTTGTGTGTATGCGAGATCCGCCCTTGGTTCACCCCTCAGTCAACCTACAAAGAGGCAACTACAGTGGATTGCAATGACTTAAGGCTAACACACATCCCAACCAACCTGTCAGTGGATACCCAAGTGTTACTGCTCCAAAGCAACGCCATCTCTCGTACCAGCGGAGAGCTGGAGGTACTGTTTAACTTGACGGAGCTAGATTTATCCCAAAACAACTTTAGCACTGTGGAAGCTGTCAGCCTCACAAGCATGAACCACCTGACCACCCTGCATCTAGAGGAGAACCAGATCACGCAGCTGCCAGACCACTGCCTGCAAAACCTCTCCAACCTTCAGGAGCTCTACATCAACCACAACCAGATAAGCTCCATCTCCCCTCGAGCATTTTCAGGACTGCACAGTCTGCTGCGCCTCCACCTTAACTCCAACAGGCTCCATGTCATAGACAGCCGCTGGTTTGAAGAAACACCAAATCTTGAGATTCTCATGATTGGGGAGAATCCAGTTATTGGCCTCCTAGACATGAACTTCAAGCCCCTAGGAAGGCTGAGAAGTCTGGTTCTGGCTGGAATGGACCTCACTGATGTTCCACCAGATGCATTTGTAGGTTTAGATAATTTGGAGAGCATTTCTTTCTATGACAACAAATTGGTGAGTATCCCTCAACTGGCCCTTCAGAAAGTTCCCAATCTAAAATTCTTGGATTTAAACAAGAACCCAGTCCACAAAATTCAAGAAGGAGACTTCAGAAACATGCTACGTCTGAAGGAGCTGGGCATCAACAACATGATGGAGTTAGTGTCTATTGACCGTTATGCTATGGATAACCTCCCAGAACTGACTAAACTAGAGGCAACTAACAATCCGAAACTGTCTTATATCCACAGGTTTGCATTCAGGGACATGCCATCCCTTGAGAGTCTGATGCTTAATAATAATGCTCTTACTGCCCTTTACAAGCAAACTGTGGATGTGTTGCCAAATCTGCGGGAGATCAGTCTCCACAGCAACCCATTGCGGTGTGATTGTGTCATACAGTGGATGAGTTCCAACAGGACCACGGTGCGCTTCATGGAGCCCTTGGCCATGCGGTGCACTTCCCCACCAGAATTCAGAGGTCAACGGGTCAGAGAGTTCAGGTTGCTGGAGTCAACTGAGCAGTGTCTTCCCCTTATATCCCATGACACTTTTCCCAGCCACTTGAATCTTGAGCTGGGCATGAGCGTGAGCCTGGACTGCCGGGCAATGGCCGAACCAAATCCAGATATATACTGGGTGACTCCTCTTGGAAACAAAATCACAATGGACACTGTGTCAGAGCGCTATCACTTGAGCAGCGAGGGCACCCTGCGGCTTTCTCACGTGCAGGTGCAAGATTCTGGTCGTTACACCTGCGTGGCCCAGAACACCGAAGGGGCTGACACACGGGTCGCCACCATTCGCATAAATGGAACCCTGCTCGACAGCGCTCAGGTGATGAAGATTTATGTCAAGCAGACGGAGTCACACTCCATCTTGGTGTCCTGGAAAGTCAACTCTAATGTCATGTCCTCAAACCTGAAGTGGGCTTCGGCCACCATGAAGATTGACAATCCACACATCACCTACACAGCCCGTGTTCCTGTTGATGTCCATGAGTACAACCTCACACACCTTCAACCTGCCACCGAGTACGAGGTATGCCTCACTGTCTCCAACATCCACCTGCAGACACACAAGTCTTGCGTTAATGTGACGACACGTAGCGCTACCTTTGCCCTGGACCTGACAGACCAGCACCCAAGCGCAGCTGTGCTAGCTGTCATGTCAACCATGTTGCTCTTCCTCAGTCTGGCCACTGTGGGCATCTACATGGCCCGCAGATGGAAGAGGAAAAATTACCACCACTCCTTGAAGAAATACATGCTGAAGACATCCTCCATTCCACTTAATGAGCTCTACCCTCCACTCATTAACTTATGGGAGGCTGATGGTGAGAAGGACAAAGATGGCAGCACAGAGGGAAAACCCTCTCCTGTTGACACCACGCGCAGTTATTACATGTGGTGAGGAGACACTGAGGATTTACTGTCTCCAGCAGCACAAAGACACACTTTTGCCATTTTGGGGCAAAAGTTGACTAAAGTTGCAATTTTTTTTGTATTCTCAGCTTTGCTAATAAGAGGCAGAGTGATCAAGTGCAGGATTTTTAATTAGTATAGCGTATCGCCTTTGTTTGATTCTTTCTAATCGTTCTGGACTTTCCAAGATGGCAGCTGTAGTTAGCCTCCAGGTTGTCTTAGTTGCTCTGCTCTGTTTCTGTGGTACATTTTTGACTCACTTTCTTTTGGGAAGATTCTACAGCAGCAGGGTGGATGGACTTCTTCCAGCATTAGTAGAAACGTTTCTTTCTCAGTTTGTAAAACAGTTAATCTGTTGCGCACTGATAGATAAAGGAGTTTGTATGAACTTCGAAGCTGACAACGGGGTTTAGACTTGTTAAACTGTCTACTGAATGTTAGCAATTGTGCAGTAATGTTGTATCAACTATATCTTTGAACTTTCTTATTTATAGCGCAAGATATTAGGATTTTAGTTTGCAGATAAATGTGATGTTAAATGCTAGAAATACAATTGTTTGATAAGATTGTTGTTTGATTTTGACTTCTTTTTTCCTTAAGATGCACTAGAAGCCATTTGACTTACTATTCATTCTTTTATTTGTCTAGACATTTTTTGGCTGCTTAGTGTATTATTTTCACATGCAACATGTATGCTAAACAAGTTAATAAAATAAATAACATTTCAATTCTTTTGCAGAAATTTGGAGGGTTTTCTATGACTCTTTGGTATTAGAACTAGTTCATCTGTTCACTTTAGATTAACTGTGTTAGTGGTTGATACATGCTGTATTTAGGCTCTGAATCTCATGTCTTAATAGATGGTACTGTAAGCTCAGTTCCATAGATAGATGTGAATGTGTGCTGCCCTCTGGTGGATGCTACATATTAAAACTAATCGTGTTTAATATGGCTGTCATTTATCAAAGTTTTTACCTTCAGTACATAAATAATACAACACGATTTAAAAAAAAGAAGAAGAGGAAAACCACTTTATTTGAGCAACTTTATGAAACAGTGCTTTTAAGCCAAAAAAAAGGACAACATTTTCTACAATGATTTTACAGCAACATCATAATTTCTGTACATTAAGATTTACCTTCAGGAATACCAGCTTTTAGCTGATAATGGCAACAAGAAAAGACCACACTAATCTGTTCCAGTGAAAGGCTCTCGTACCCAAGAAGATACAGCAACTTGAATTATTAATATGTTTCAGCCCAGTACTCAAAGGTGGTCAGAGAAGGCTTATCCATTCATTTCCTATGAAGACATCTGAAAAACTATAAAAAGTGAGAATTCTGTGACCATATATTGCAGTAGAGAAGATTTACTGTCCATCATTTTCAGATGTTTGGTAATGAGATCACAGTAAAAGATTGCATGTCCTCACAGCAACACCAGGTTTAGGCAGCAGCTTCAGTAAATGTGTGTTTAAGGCAAGCAGGTGAGATTATCGTTTCTCCTGAGAAACACAGCGAAAACCAAGATTAGAGGCTGAGCTGTCCGGAGTATTTTGGCTTCTTGCTGCACAACGATATCTGTAACAGTAAGACTGAAAAAGAAGGGGGGGGGGGGGGATACTGTGAATGAACTGAATGATGTCAGTAACAGACACTGCTTTGTGATATTTTACTGTTTTGACAGTCAAGACTCCTGATATTAATCTTATAGAAAGTCTGTCTGTACACAGTCTCCAATCACTGACCTCTCTGGTCCCTCACATGGGTAACTATAATGTGAAACAAGAAGAAAACTGTGGCCAGTCAACACTAGCATCAAAAGCCCCACGTACCAGAAAGGAAAGAATCTATCCCTTTGTTATCACACAAGTGGAGAGTAACACAGAATAGAGAGCTACCCGACTTCCTCTTAGAAATGCTAATATCAGTTGTCTGGGTTCAGTGTTTCCAACAAAAACATAATTTCTCCAATAGCCAGGACCGTTTTATTTTCACTGATCACCCTATGCCAAAATACATCCCACAAAATCCCAGTGAGTGAGGCCTTTACTATATTTAATCAAATAAATAATTAACCATGTTTTAAATTTCAGATTTGAAAATCTGGATGTTTAACATAATTTTTTTCATACCCTATGGCACATGTATGACCCTCCCTTCTTCACTTTATCTTTGCCTGAAGGAGGCCCCGTCTGAAAGAGAGCAAAATGAGGAAATGGTAGAAAATAATTACAGGAAAAAAATAAATAAAAAATCAACACCCATGAAAAAGACAAAAGCCTGAATGTAATCAGTCATTACTGGGTTGTGTTGCGGGTCCGTGGTGTGATGCACAGTCCACCAGTCTGCTGTCCATTCCCACGCATTCCCCACTATGTCGTACAGACCAAAGGCATTGGCAGGAAAGGACATCACCTGTAGGGTATAAGGGCACTACTGTCACATTACTGCAATTATATATATATATATATATATATAGTTAATATTATTATTTGTAATTTTTTAAATTATCTGAATGGAAGATAGTTAAACCCCGTGGCTTTAAGGACTGTTGTGCCTGAATACTTGTGTCTTTTGGTGGTATGTACTGTATATTATGGTCATGCTAATGCTACAGTATTATTTGGCCTGTTACTGCTGTTGCCAAACTGAGAAAATAAAATACTTAAATAATAAAAACTTTATATCAACTTCTGTAAATTTGAAATGAAATACTAATGATATGATACTATTATTAGGCGCTATAGGTTTTAAATGTTAAAAATGAGTAATTTTAGCCCATTGCCAAGTGGTTTCTAGCAAACATGACGACACTATAATATCTGATAAGATAAGAATCTTTAAACTTATTTTGGTTGCTAAACTTCTGACAGTATAGAAGGAGTTTGCAGACAAAGAAACAAATGCACAGAAAGGGATTTTGTGTTTTATAGTAAGATAGTGTTCATTGTTGTTAAAATAACTTGTAAAAAAAAGATGACTGCAGAGAATTGATTATTTACTTATGCACAGCTTTAGGTTACATAAACAAAAAAAGAAGTGTAGCTGGGTGATGTCAAGTTAGCCAAGCTGAGGGTTGACGTAAACACGTCACAGGTTTGATGTGTTCAGTGACATTCTTAGGAAGAAGATTAGGCATTTACACGGTAGACTGAAACTGAAAAGCTTTATTATCTTAATGCACAAAGCATAATGTTGAAATACAAGTCAAACCTCTAAACCCGCTGGACAACTAAAGGGAGTTCTTAATTGAGCTCGAGTTTCCCTATCATTACAGACTTACAGTGATTGCCTTTTACCCTAACAAGATGAGAAAATGCAGATAAGAAAATATCTTTTTATATCAACTCCTTATACTCTTAAAGATTTTACGGAGAAATCGGATATTCAGGAATCATGCTAGAATTGAAAGTTTAAAGTTGCCTCTGTTAAGAAAAATTGGATTTAGGTTATCTTTTGTTATCCATGTGATCGCTCAAGGCTGCAAGCTTCTTTTGTGACTCCACCGAGCTTTTGAATGCTCTATTGTATCTAGTATTCTTTTCCTGGGCCAAACTTTGTCCATCCAAACCTGAAATATGAGATTCCTCAACACACCCATAATTATGGCATTTCTTCACTCTTGCTTGTGCGTCTTACCGGTGACGTTTTGATATACCCATCTTCTCCAGAGTTGTGTGTGGGGAAGTCTCCCTGCCAGAGGTTAGCAAAGTGTTGTCCTTTTGGGTTCAACTTGTTTCCCCATGGGTAAAGTCTAAATGTAGGCGTGGTACACCAGGAAAGTAATCTGAGACATAGTTCATGTAGGAAATACACATCTCCAAACAATTTTCACAGTAAAGTTTCTTTTGTATTTGTGCTTGTAAATCATCTGTTCACTTTGGTCATACATTATTATTATTCCCAGTATCAAATGTACATTTCAGACTAGAGGATTGTTCGTATTTCGCCCTCTTATAAACTGTGTGTTAAGCAACTATAACAAAGTAGTTTCCCCACAGGGATCAATAATGTGTTTTCTGATTATGATGTTGATCATTAGTTAACATCTTACCTGTCTTTCAGGCCACCCCTGCAGGCATACTCCCACTCTGCTTCTGTAGGGAGTCTCTTGTTAGCCCAGGAGCAGTAGGCAACAGCATCTGTCCACGAGACATGCAAAACAGGATGATGGAGCCTAAAAAACACAGATTTAAAGTAATTTACTGAGCTCTTAATAAAACAAGAGTGAAGGTTTGCTTTTGGACAGGTATTTTATATAAATGTGGAGCGTATTATTGAAAACATTATGAGGTTTTTGGTAAAAGAGAATTTTTCTACCTGTCTGTGATGTTGGAGTCTGGGCCCTCAGGGTGCCTCCAGGAGGCTCCTTTGACTGGAAGCCACCAAGGGGCAGCAGCCACCTAACAACAAGTGGTAGTAACACTAGTTACTGACCGTATTATGCCTTTTTGCACTTTCTTTTCCATTTTTCTCTTACAAAGCCCACTGATGTGTAACCCCTCAAACAACAAGCATATGGCCATCTTCAACACTCTTAAACAGCAGTAGTGTAAATCATTTCGTCTATCTGAAGACAAAAACATGCTATTTGAAGTTGCTGCGTAGACCAAAGTTATAAAGACAAAAAATACAGAAATATGAGACAGATTACAATCTTAGAACATGATAGCGATTTATATTTTTTAAAAGCATTGTCTTACATAACTTTTGGGCCATTTAAACAAAAATGTAATTATTTAAATGAATAAAACATATTGTGCTGCATTTATAGAATGTGGTCCCTGTCAAAGTCTGCCTTATTTATTTTAATATCATTTGACTGCAGCAGCTTACAGTTCCCAAGAACAACATTTGTCATGATGCTAATATTGATGCTATGGTGCTAATTTTTAATATATCTGAAACGTTTAATATAAATATGTGAAGTACAGTATATTATATTACCATATATCTTCTAATAGTGGCCTGTCTCTTATTGACGCCCTATTCTAATAAACGGCGGTTTGAAAACATGTCACAACAAATAGACGCCGGTCTCCAATAGTAGCCAGGTGACCTCCGACCCGGAAGTCCCTACGCGCTGTCGTCGGTCCTCCCACGTCTCATCACTCAGCCAGCTGTTTCCAATCAGCCGTCATCGACCACCAGCGGCATTTAAGCTGGATGCGCAGTGACCGTGGAAGTGGGATTTTTACACTGAACTCGAACTGTCGGCTAGCGAACCTGCTAACTATGATTTTCTGGTCTTTTACCTCCACTCGAGGGGAGTCAGACGGAGAGAAGTTTCGGGGAGCACCACTCGTGCACTCGGCTACCACAGACAAGGAGACACTCGGGAGCAAAGGAGGAGCACAATTGGAAACTGCATTATTTGTGAACTGTTGGAATACGTTTTGGAGCACTGTAAGTAAACGCACTGTCTTTTCACCTCAGTCTAAAAACTGCGCCTAGGTTCTCTTTCCCTCTCACTTCCATGACAATTCCAAGAAGGGAATAAAAGCCTGTCTCCAATAACCGCCGGTCTCTTTTAAACACTGGGCTGGCCGGATAATTTTTTGAATAAACGCCCGGGCTACAATTGGAAGATATACGGTAACCCACAACAAGCTGACTTGTTTTAGAGAGTGTGGAGCTCTTTTCTCATGAGCTGGGGTGTAGCCAAAGCTAGCTGACCAAACTAAATAAATTCATTTAGGAAATGGGTTAAAACTGTGGTCAAAAGTAGAGTAGCAAAGCCAGGTCAACCAATATGCATTGACCTGTTTGCACAGAGAGCAAATGTGCTTTTTCTTCACATCTTTGAAGGGTACACAGCATCATTTATTCACTTGTATCTCTTTCCTTCCTTTCAACAGTTTTTTCCTCTTCACTGTCGTGCCAACCATTCATCTTAATTTAAGATGCTAAATTATAATGTTAAACATAACTCAAGTCTCTGTAATGGAAGGGACGACCCAGTTCCCCACTGATTGGCAGGCTACCAGTAACTTCAGCTCATCACATCTTCCCACCAACTGGCTTTTCTGTCCCCTGCCTGTCTCACAGCTAATTTTATTGATGGTGCCATCTTACACAAGACAGGGAAGTGAGTCACTTCGATTTTCTGCAGCAATCTTGTGCAATTTTTACACCTTTCTCTTCTCTTAGGGCAGTTAAAGTTAGCAGTTAGTGTATCATAATTACAGGGAAATTGGCAATATTCGAGCAAAGGTTGAAAAAGGGTATTAAAATTGCTGTCAGATGAGCTACACAAACCAGCCACAATCAATGAAAATACCGGGCACAGAGAGGCTTCTCTTGTTTGAACAGAAACGTTGGATGAATGGTGCTATCAAAAGAGGACAATCATTTCATAACATTGCCTTTTGCTCAGTGCAGGTGGCTGCTCTGGATGAGTGATTTCTGAGAGAAAATGGAAAGCAAGGCACAAGTGGAGGTGAAGGTGGAAGTAGGAGAAATAAGAACCGGACGACAGTATCAGCAGAGTGAAACACTTAAAGTCAAGCTTTCCGTTACTCACATGCGGTTTCACAGTGTGATTTGAAGGTTTCTCATACATCCAATCCGATAAATTGACTCTCAGTCATTCGTAGCCTTTTCTATTTTAGATGGTGATCTAAAATTGATTTTACTGTTGTACTCAACTGCATATAACCTGTTGAAACATGGTGGTTCGTTTTAGATCAGGTCCAAATTATAAGTCTCTGTCATCTTCTGGTTTAAATTTAGTCTATTATGTTACTAGATCTCCCTGCATTCAATCATACTTGTTATTAATCTTGGTCTCTCTTCCACAGCATGTCTCTATCCTGTCTTCCTTCTTTCACCCCAAACGGCCGCAGCAGATGGCCCCGCCCCTGCCTGAGCCTGGTTCTGCCGGAGGTTTCTTCCTGTTAAAAGGGAGTTTTTCCTTCCCACTGTCGCCAAAGTGCTTGCTCATAGGACGTCACACGATTGTTGGGGCTTTCGCTGTATGTCCCTTCGATAGCTCAGTTGGTAGAGCGGAGGACTGTAGAGATAACAACTGACATCCTTAGGTCGCTGGTTCAAATCCGGCTCGAAGGAGACATCTTTACTGAATTACCTGAGGGATAAAGTTTTATCTGTCTCTTATTGTAGGGTCTACATTACAATGTAAAGCGCCTTGAGGCGACTGTTGTTGTGATTTGGCGCTATATAAATAAAATTTTGTCAGCATTTAACCGCTCAATGACTTGCATGATTGTGACTGACACTGCAGGTCTGATCAAAAGGTTTAGTAACGTCAGGAACAAAAAGCTCCAACGAGATGATTTTTATATTTCTAATGGGTGAAGTCACATCTTGCATTTCTCAGTGTGTAATCATATATCATTGTTATTATGTATACCATTTTTTGCACCTTTATTTATTTATATATATAGGTTTTATCTAATAAAATTGGCACTTAACTACAATAACTTTTCCTTGAATCCATTGGTCTGAGTAACGGAGGTGGAGGGTTCACTGAGGCATTCTCCAGTGTTTCCTGGCTGTGCACCAGTCTCCACCTGCCCAAAATACTTTACATAGTAGGTTTCCAGTAACCTAATAAGACATCTGAATCACCTCAACTGGCTCATTTTGATGTGGAGGAGAAGCCTCTGAGACCCTTCTGAATTACTGAGCTCCATATGTCCAAAGGGGAGCCTTAAAAATAACTCTACAACAGTGCCTGGATTGAGTGGTGGTCGGTGATGGCGGCCTGCAAGATCTTGCTTTCTTTTAATAAAATTCCCAAATGAAATGTTGGGGATTGCTATAAATATATAGTCTGTCACATTTCTCAGTGATGATACCAGTGCACAAATGTGCACACACAGCTCATTACCTTTTTCTCTCTTGCTGCCCGGCTGTGGCTGTTTCTTGTCCTGCAAATCCCATCCAAGTTTTTCAAACGCATCGTGACGGCGAGCACCCAACAGGTCTGGCAAATCAATAGACAGTGAGGGGCTGAACAAATTTTTATGGACTATTTATTCACTTGGTAATGCATAACATAAGCAGTCACAGATGCACAGCAGATGGGTTCTTTTAATGCCTTGATTTAAGCCTACATCGCAAGGAAAACTAAATAATGACTCAATTAAGATTAAGTACTTCAAGTCAAATAATGGGATTTCAGCTGACCCACGACACTTTTTCAGTCACTGTTATTGAGCAATAATTTAACAATGACAGGATAACACTCCTGGCATGCAACCCTTACTCCACACAGATGCTGTAAGTTCTCCTTATTTATTATTACTATCGATTGTAGGAGTGCATTATCTGTGGACTGATTACCTTAGATAGCTAATTCCCCCCCCTCTTTTCTTTTTTCTGCAGTTCACACTCTAACAAGCTTGACTTGCTGTAAGCTTTGAAATGTACAATATGGTACACTAAACACATCATGGCTCCAACGGTCACATGAAAAATTAATGTATTTTTGTTATTTTATGTGCATGTATTGCCATTCTGAAGTGCATTAAGTAACTTTATTCATTTATTCAGATGATATTCCTTCTTTTGGAATAATTTCTAGGCCAATGTACAGGCGGTTTAAAAGTCATTGTGTGTGTGTGTGTGTGTGAAATATTCCCAGTTAGAATAGACACAAGATGCCACTTACTAAAGGTTGTGCTGGTCGGATGGCAACATGTGCATGTTGTGCAATTGAAGAGACAGCATTAGACTAATGAAGTTAACTGTCAGGTTGCAGTTGGTGATATTTAGACCTCTCTTGTTCCTGCTGACAGCACTCTGAACTCATATATGCCTGATATAAAGTATAAAATACACCATATATTAGTTTTTATAAATAACATTTACAACAAACGAGAAAGCCAAGTAATCAAACCATGTGTACTTTTTTCCTAAGCAGATTAAAGTCATGCAAAAAAAAATTAAAAAATCCCATAAGAGACATTAGTATGAGATGAGATATTTAGTATTTACCAGTATTTACCAATTATAGTATTTACCATGTTCACCAGTTTAGTGTAACATCTTGGTGTGAGCCCCCTTATCTCTCTAACCTTGTTGGGTTACAGTGGCAGCAACTTTAGAAAGGTACTTTTCACTTTTATTTTTTTCAGCCGGTTATTTATTTTGAATGTTTTTCATTAAACTGAAAGGAGTGCAGTGTTTTCCATCAATGCAAAAATGCTTTATTGAGGCAAATGCTTTAAACAATCAACACATTTACAACACATCCATCTCAGGATTCCCAACTACGCACTAAAAGGCATTATTGACATGAATGTAAAACCTTTGCATAGGTTTCCTTGAAATGACCAAGGCTGTTGGTGTTGGCTTTTCAAATAGCAAGTGTGACAAAGTGCTTTTTCTTAGCTTATTTATGAAAACACACAAAAGTCATTATCAGATGGTGTTATCCAACAGACAGGTGCATGCGTGCACATCTAACTTTATGATTGAAGAAACAACTGGAATCACAAACTAAGGTGTTC
Source organism: Pelvicachromis taeniatus (assembly GCA_015108175.1). Lineage (NCBI taxonomy): Eukaryota > Metazoa > Chordata > Actinopteri > Cichliformes > Cichlidae > Pelvicachromis > Pelvicachromis taeniatus. The sequence goes on along the minus strand of VURO01046346.1, from coordinate 9,912 downwards.
TCATAGAATCTGAAACTGCTACGTTATCATTTTATATTGATAGCTTTAGTTTCCTTAAATAAAAAAAAATCATGCTGCTGCATCTTTGCAAGAGCAGCAAAATACTCATGAAGTGATGCAGGCATAATAAGTTATTTATACAGATAAATACACAAGACTACACTTTCTTGCTGCCAAATACGATTATCCCCATAAAGAATGCTGAAACTCCACTTTTGCTGTCAAATATTATTGGTGGTTTCAGGAGTTTACGGCAGTTTATCTGTACAATGACATACAGGATTAAATGCGGGACCTTGAGCTGACCAACGACTTGGAGCTTTTCGGTCTGCAAGCACATTGCAAATTTATTAAGCATTTTAATCAAGTTTTCATTTACTCTTTCTTCAGCTACAATTCCTGCTAAAGGATTGCTTCTTAGCACGGCTTGCTGTCAGCCAAATGGTCTTGTGGTGAAATGGACAGAAGGGTGAAAAAAGCAGCAGGATATGAGGCTAAGTCCCTATTCTCTCCCTCTCTCTCGCTTTATCCACAGTAATCCCCGGGAGCCCTGAATGATAATGGGTAATGGATCTCCAGACCAATCCCTCCCCCCTGTAGAAACACACACACACACACACACACACACACACACACACACACACACACACACACACACTAATGTTTCTGCCACTTTAGAGGACACTGCATTGACTTACATTCATTTCCTGGAGACTTGCATAGCTCTTAACCCTTACCTAACCCATTGATGGCCCGCGCACTCCAGGCTTCCCAGCATTAGCTGGGGGCCTGTTCTTTCCTAACCACCTAACCTTAGTCTTACTCTAATCCTTGACCATTAACTATTACGTTTCCATGCTAAATTTTTATGATATTGCTTACCGTATATCTTCCAATAACCACCGGTCTCTTTTAAATGCCGGTTTCTAATAAATGCTGGGTTGAAAACATGTCACATAAATAGACGCCGGTCTCCAATAGTAGCCGGGCGACCTTCGACCCAGAATTCCCTCCGCGCTGTCTTCTTCTCCTCCTTTTTAAATTTTATTCGCGGTTGGCAAACAACTGAATGGTGCATTACCGCTACCAACTGGTATAGGAGTGTGACTGGAACGTCGCTGAAAAAAAAAAAAAATCCTCCGTGCTGTTTTCGGTCCTCCCGCGTCTCATCACTCAGCCAGCTGGTTGTATGTGATCAGCCGTCACATACAACCAGCGGCATTTAAACTAGATGCAGTGACCATCGAAGTGGGATTATTACACTGAACTGGAACTGTCCGCTAGCGAACCTGTTAACTTTTACTTCCTCTCCAGGAGAGTCGGGCGGAGAGAAATTTCGGGGAGCACCACTCGTGCTCTGGGCTACCACAGACAAGGAGACACTCGGGAGCAAAGGAGGAGCACAATTGGGAACTGCATTATTTGTGAACTGTTGGAATACGTTTTGGAGCACTGTAAGTAAACACACTGTCTTTACACCTCAGTCTAAAAACCGTGCCTGGGTCCTCTTTCCCTCTCACTTCCGCGACAATTCCGAGAAGGGAATAAAAGCCGGTCTCCAACAACCGCCGGTCTCTTTTAAATGCCGGGCTGGCCAGATAGTTTTTTGAATAAATGCCCA
>VURO01046345.1:0-16049 GCA_015108175.1 Pelvicachromis taeniatus | reverse complement strand
CGACTATATCTAGCCGGTACCTCTCAACCTCACGCACTAACTCAGGCTCCTTCCCCACCAGAGAGGTGACGTTCCATGTCCCGATTGCCAGTCTTGGTAGCCGGGGATCGGTCCGCCAGGGCCTCCGCTCCTGGCCGCCACCCAGCTCACAATGCACCCGACTCCTACGGCGCCTCCTGCTGGTGGTGGGCCTGCAGGAAGATGGGCCCATGTCCCTTTTTCGGGCAGTGCCCGGCCGGTCCCCATGGACTAAGGCCCGGCCACCAGACGCTCGCCCTCGGGCACCCTCCCCGGGCCTGGCTCCAGGGCGGGGCCCCGGTAACCCTATCCCGGGCAGGGTAAACTGTTCCCTTGTTGGCTCTCTCATAGGGGTTGGAATCCGCATGTTATTTGATGCTAATGAAATTACACATACAGACTGAGTGTTACTGGACCATTTTAGTGATAGACTAGTTTACCCAAGTAATCACTATTTGACTGAATACCTAATGAACACAATTATTTTACAGACAGTGATTAGTGAATCAACTGAAGGTTCTCAAAGCGACCAGTGCTGTCAGAATGGAGGATTAGCAGAGTGATAGGAGCCAAGTCAGAAGACTTTCTGCTTATGCTCCCTTTCTCTGAAAAAACTTGTCTCCTCTGGTGTAGTTCAGCCTCCACTGGCCTACATATGCAAACGCTCACTGCCAGTCTATTTTGTGTCTCATTCTCCTTTTTTGTCATAAGCAATTTTGAGACAGATTATACTCTTTCATCAAACTATCAACCACTTTTCTTCTTCAAATACTGGATCTCATTCATTTTTCACCTGTTCATATGCCTGCCTAGGTCACTTCATACCATAAGTTTTATTTCAAAACTGCAAATAAATTTATTTATTTTTTCTCAAAGTCTTGTTTAGGAGCCCAGCAAACACATGACTAATCACTTAACGACTGCAGAAATGGAATAATGGTTTCTGGCACAACTTCATCTACTTCCAAGATCCATCCACACGAGATGCACATGGAGGAGGAGCATTGCAGACAGTTCAGTTCAATTCATTTTTAATTATATAGTCCCAAATAACAATGCTCTTTATACTGTAAGGTCCCTACAATAATACAGAGTAAACACAAACTAGCAAACCCCTTCAGAAAGCACTTAATGACAGTGAGAAAGAAAAACTCTCTTAAATAAGAAGAAACCTCTGGTATAGGAAGGCTCAGTGACAAGTTTGGGGTTAACAGGAGGAAGACATATCAGAAAACACACTGTAGAAGAGAGCTAGAGATTAATAATATCTAATGATTAGGTAGCTGTTAGAATCTGTAAGAAGAGACTGCTGTTAAAGTGGGCAGTGACTGCTCCTTGGCTAGGCCATAGTATGTAGCCAGCAGTATTAGGTATGTATGCAAGAATTAATTGAATTGTAGAAAATGGTGACGTGCTCTCACTTTTATTGAGGACAACCCACAGTAGCTGTATAGTTGCTACAGTATCTTATCACCAAACAATGTGATTACAATACTTGCTGCTTCCTTAAACTTTGAAAATGACTCAAGCTCAGACTAAAAATACCTTTATATATACTTACCTTTGTTTTTTGTCTGTGTTCCTGTAAATATTGGTTGGCATATGAAATACACAGTATTGAAAACATAACATTAATCTTTTAAAATCAATGAGGGTTAGTGAAATGTCTGCCTAATAATGACTCACAACTCCAGGACAACAAATAAAACAGGTTGAAATCTATTTAGGTTGACAACCCACTTTTCAGTTTCTTGTCAAATAACATTTGGAATCGAAGTACAGTTGTTGTCTGCTGATGTAAAAAATGATCGGAAACAAACAGGGAAAGCAAACTAGATGTCACTGATAACAACTGCAAACAAAGAAAGTGGAACTATTCTACTTGTCGTGAGAAGAAAAGGAATATTGCAGCAACTTCTGTCAACTAAACTTTATTCCTCCTCTCCACATTTTTTTTGTTTTTTTGTCTTAACAGTAATATTAAGTTCATATGTAATCTATCTCCTTCTGTTGCTATCTGTCTAGCATAGCTGCACAGTACTGATGTCTGTGTCATCTTTGCTTGCACCAACTCCCAGCCCTGTGTTGTTCTTTAACTTTGTGAATAACAAATGTTAGCTTGGAACAGATGTGCAAATTATATTAAAATACCCACAAATGCCACAAAGGGCAACAGTGTTTATAAACTAAAGGCTTGGAACTTTGATCTGTCCCACTACAGTCTAATATGTTGAGTTATGAACTGAATTCACACCAGTTAGCTGAACCAAACCTCAGCGATATTTACAACTATATAAACTTGTTAATATTCAGTAATCCTCACTAAAATTCTATGGGAAATATTTAATAAGGACTGTGTATGTTTTAGCTCAGTGAAGGCCCAGTGGACCTGTCCGGGTTGCACTGTGTCTTAACTAGTCCCCAGTACCTACACTGGCCCAAGCTGGATAAGCTGTTAAGATGAATGGATGAAGGGCTAAATAGACTATTTCCCTCCACCTCATTCTTTTCTGTATATTACTATTATTAGACCAACAGATGAAGCAAACTGTTTTAAAAAACAGGGATGTCAGGTGTGACTGGGTGGCAATGCCAATTGTTTACATGGCTCATAACTCCAATACAAGAGCCTCTTAGCAGAATTTGAGGCTACAGTAAGTTAGGACTAGCTCTGTGAAATGCACAAACTTTTAATTGGAAATACACTTTTGGCAGCTTTCCTTCACATATCTGCTGAAGACATCTGTCTTAAACAACAAGAAAGTTTTTTTTAAAACAAGTTATTTTTAACCATTCAACAACCAGAACCTTGAAAAACATTGTCAGCATTCTAAAAACCTTTAGGGCACACTTAAAAGACAGTGTTAAGCAATGAACTAATGTTAGACTAAAGCTGGGACAAAACTGACTAAAAATGTATTATTATTATCATATATCATTTTGTTGAATAAATATTGATAGAATCCAAGCTTAATTAATTAGTTAGTTTAACAATAGTTTGCTTTGCTATGTTTGCAGTAATAAACAGTTGCGTGGAAGGGAAAAAAACAAGGACTGAGAAAACACTGTACTCATATGAGGAGCCAACATGTTCTCAACCCAAAACGTAACATAGCAACGCTATGTGACAAAACATCCGCATGTTGTGTCTAAGGAGGTTCTCAGTCATCCAGGTCATCGTAGTCTAAGGAGCTTGGAAAGAAAAGCATCTGGACTTCTTTAACTCCAGACTTAAATAAGAAGTCCAACTTAAAGAAGTCCAGACGCTTTTCTTTCCAAGCTCCTTAGACTACGATGACCTGGATGACTGAGAACCTTCACAGACATCAGTATGTTGTGCTTTTGGCCAGCACAATTTGTCACGCTGTATGTGAAAGACAACAGATTCTGTGTTCACCAAAGTAAACAAGGTGTAAGATGAACACTATGCATGAAGAGCTTCTCCAGTGTTACACAACCAGGATGAAAACCATATTGTTCCTCGTGAAGCCGAGGTTTATGTAATGGGCAAACTCTCCTCTCAAGTATCCTGGCACAGTCATCAGGCTACTGGGGAGCCTGAGGAGTGTGATCCATCGTCTAGTTGGAAATAGGGCTGCAATGATTCATCGAGTATTTCTAATAATTTGATTATAGACACAAATTCTTTGCTTTGATGCTTCATTTAAGGCACAAGCATTGTTACTGTACTCAAAATTAAAACCTTGACTAGGAAAAAGCTAGTGGGAGTTCTTCATCAAAGCACCTGACCAACAAACTGTGATGTGAAGGAACTTTGTAGCTACTACATCCACCACCGTTTGTTTTACAGAGAGAAAAATCTGCAGCAAAGCCTCCAGAGTTGCATTAAAATATGCAGATGAACTGTTCAATTTAATTCTGTTATAATTAAATTGACATAACTGACTTACTCGATTAACAGTAATAATAATAATCTTAGGGTAGAATGATTGTACAATATTCATCTTTTAAAAAAGAAGTGGGTGAACAAGGTTCACTTTTAGATTTATTCTAATCCACACAGGGTCAAAAGTATACATAATAATATATACATGCATTCAATCTTTTCAGTAAGTGGTGCTAAAGGATCTACAGTGTCGTTTAACTTGACTAGGCCAAGGTCTATTAACTCTACATTATTTACCACAACTACTACCATATTTTCCGGCCTACAAGGCATACCTGAATATTAGCCGCACAATTTGAAATTACAAAAAAATCCCATTTTGTTCATACATTAGTGTGACTGTGACTGTGTGTCTAATCACATGCCTTTCCGCCAGGCAAAATGGTGCCATACAACAGCGGAACAAACCAAAACAAATCCTCTTACGCTATGTCAGAAGGGTGTGAGACTCTCCGGCATTATCATCACAAATGGAATGAGGGGGGGATAGAAATAAGGAAAGTTGTTCTGTCTTAATTAAAAAACAGAATAATGTATGCATTGATTTTAAGGTTAACAGTAAAATCATAATGTTTGTGTGTGTAACTGAATCATGTATGAATCAAACAGCTCTTAAGAGAGGAGATGAGAAAAGGAGAAGTAATTTTTGTATGTAACTTAGGAGTTTTAAGGGAAGTTGAGCTGCAAAATAGTCTGGTATGGGGTGAAGAAAGGAAACGCACTAGACAGTGAGTCATGACAGTGTGTCAAGAGGAATGGGTCATTGGATCAAGAGCAATGGGAGGATGTGAGGAGGAACACTTTTGGACATGTCCGTAGAGGTGTATAAAAGTGAGAGGCAGATACAGAAGAATGCTTATTCCTCTAGTCCCGAGCAGGATGAGAAAAGACCGAAGATCCATGGTGAGAAGACTTCAAGCAAGGGACGACAGAGGAGAAGCCATAACCCTTCACTGTGGATTGGCTGATTGGATTGTAATTCTTGGACTGCCTGCTCATCGCATGCTGAGTTTGGATCGGAGTCAAGAGAAGAAATCAGGGAGCCTTGTACTGGGCCATGCCTCGTCTTCCTCTTGGACTTCTTCCAACACGGCGGGGAAGTGGATTCTATCAGCACGCAATGTTCCTCCTTCCCTTCTAAAGAGAACCCACCCAACTAAGGTTGTAGACATTTAGCAACAGGATAGTTAGGAGTTAGAGAACATTGTTGAATTGATTATTTGATATGATTGATTAAATTGAAATTAAGCTGTTTGCTGAACCCTGCTAAATCTTGCTTTAATAAAAAAAAAATTACCTATCTGCAATTAAAGTAATAATTGTGGACATTCATTTCATTATTCTCTTAAAACGGTAATTGGTAAAACATTGCGTGTGCTAACTCATAACATCAATATTTAGGTTCTTATAGGTTATTCTAGTCAAATTATTATAACACATCCTTGGGACCGACTGTCCAGGTCACTAAATTTTACTCAGCAAATAACAAGTGCCATAGATCATTAGGGGGGAGCTACCATTAATAAGTGCGACTGACAAATATGTTTCATTAAGGTTGCCAATGAGAGCATAAAGTGAGAGGTTGAGCAGGGCGGGTATTTAGATGAAGGCAGTTAGAGGCTGAGCGAGTCTCCTCGCCGCCGGCCTAAACTAGTCTCATTTTCACCTCTTAGGGACTCTGACCCGTAAGATGGAGGGCCGGTACCAGACCACCTGTACAGGGGTAACTGGGATCTAACAGATATCACAAAAATCATGAAAAAACCTTAAAAAAGCCACACCGGACAATAAGCCGCAGGGTTCAAAGTTTGTGCAAAAAGTAGCCGCTTATAGTCATGAAATTATGGTAGTTTCTCTTTGCAGCATAGAAAGGATTTAACAGTTATTGGACTAACTGGTATTCAGAACAATAGCAAAGTCCAAGTAAAAAATTACAAATTTACACTAGTTGGTAAGGTCTCTTGAAACTATTTTTAAACAACTGCAGATTCCAAGATAATGAGTTAAAACAAATGTACACAAGTACAAGTTTTTCAGTTTTGTCACCATTTTGTCAAGGTCTGGAAGAAGACGCAAACTGTCACCCTGAGATGTGAGATGTGAAACTACTGCAACATCAGTGTCACAGTCCACAATGAAACTGCAGTTCTTATGATCCGACACAACAAGAATTGAGCTAATTGGTCACAACAACAAGAAGTATGATTGGAGGAGTAAAAGTGAGGATTTCAAACCTAAAAATCTGTACCAGCCGTTGAACATGGTGGTGGTAGGATGATGCTCTGGGGTTGTTTTGAGTCTCAGAAATGTGGGTGTTATATTTACAGTTCAATGTCGCTTGAGAAACAACTAATAAACAACTAGTTTGGAACTTTTTTTTTTCATCTAGGAAACATTTCTAAACCAGACTACTGGTGTCAAAGACAGAACTTGAGAGATTCATGCTTTTATTTCTTCTCATTTGGATTATTGTAATGGTCTTTACACTTGTTTCAACAAATCAGCTTGGATTGCCTGCAGACTGTCAGGGGCTGCATTTTGAGTTTATTGTTGTATTTGTGATTTCTTATGTTATATTGAAAGAATGTTAAGTTTAGTATTATTAATTAAATAATAATGTATACTTTATTGATCCCATAGGAAATTAGTCTCTGCATTTAACCCATTCACTCAGTGAAGCAGTAGCAGCCACCAATCCGGCGCCCAGGGAGCAGTATGTGGGGGTCGGTACCGTGCTCAAGGGTTCCTCAGGTTAGCCGTTGGGTGGGTTCAAACCGTCGGCCTTCTGATCAAGGGGCGAGCACTCTACCTACTGAGCCACCCCGCTCCATTATCAGGCTGCCTTGAGTTTTAAGGTTATTTTAGGTTATTCTGTGTCTTCTTAGTTATGAGTCTTTTCCTGTTCACTATATGGTTTTCTCCTCAGTGTCTTACTTTCAGTATGCGTGTGTTTAAGTCTCCCTTATCTGTTCGTCATGTTGAGTCTGCATGTGTTAGTCTGTCGTGTTTCATGTTTGCGTTCCCTATGTTATCATGCTTGTGTCATGTCTGTGTCCTGTTATATTTCCTGTTTTATTTTGAAGAGGTCGTGTGTTCTATAGGCCTGTCCCAAAACCTATGGATCCATCCTTCGGAGGCCGCATTTGTAGACAGGTTGTATCACAGCGACGCGACGAAGGCTGTCCCAATTCGTAGACTCCTTCAAATGCGGCTGACAAATGCGTCCTTCATTTCCCCGAAGTTGAAGGATAGGTCTGGTGTATCCTTCGTGGCCCAACATATCCCAGAATTAATAGCCAATTTCCAACAATGGCAACAGCTACTTTGTTTTAATATTACTCTTAATACTCTTTCTGTGTCACAAAATAAACTTTTAACATATTTTCAGGTGAAAATGTAGCTGTGTAAACTTCAAATATCTGCTCGGTTTATCAAGATATCACATATTTGCAAAAGTGCTCCGACGCTTTCGGAGACGTCTGTTACCCACTAGCTCGATCGCTGAGCGGGTCGTCAAGGCTCACTAGAGCCGGCAAAAACAGCCGGCAAAAACAGGTTTTCAAACCCCTCGTGGTCTGCGATTGAGCTGGTGGGTACCAACGTCTCCGAAAATGTCGGCACACTTTTGCAAATATGTGATGTCCTGAGTAAATCGGTTTGGTTTGTTTTCACTCAGCTGAATAAACATCAAACAGAAAACTGATTAAACAGAAGTGTGAGATGGTAGCAAATTTACTCAAGTGTCTTGTTATAATTTAGAGAGCAAGGAGCAGACGGCTGAGTTTATTCACTCCACCGAGACAGCTGGTGACGCAAATCTGAAGGCTAGACCGTCCCATTTCACAAGCCTCGCACTTCTGGCCTTATCTGTCTTCGAAGGACCCGGCCCACGTAGACTGCGAAGGCCGGGTCCTCCAAAGGATGCGGCCTAGGTTTTGGGACAGACCTTTTGTTCATTGTTTAAGTTTCATTTTCCCTGTTCTGTCATGATTCATTTGTGTCAACTGTGTCCCCATGTGTTTTCACTTCCCTGATCACCTCATGTGTGTATTTATTCTGTGTGTTGTCATTCAGTCTTTGACTGGACGTCTGTTTTTCTTCTCGTCCTGTCATTTACTACGAGACTATGAAACTATGATAACTAGTTGTTTCACAGTCTCGTCTCAGCTTGTTGGTCATTTAGTTTTTCCCAGTTTAGGTTTAGTTCAGTTTCACCCCACGTTGGTCTTGCTTTGCATTTCTATTTCACGTGTATCAGCCCAATAAAGGCTCGCTTTGTGTTCAACTCAAGTTCCATTCTACCATGTCCGCTTTTGGCTTCGTTCCCTAAACACACCGGCTGCTCAGCCGTGACACAGACTGTACAGAATGGTGCAGCAAGACTTTTAACTGGCACTAATAAGAGGTCACATATTACTCCAGTTTTGGCTTCATTGGTTGCCAGTAAATTTTAGGTTTCATTTAAAAATTTTAGTTTGACTTTTATGGCTCTATATGGTAAGGCTCCCCAATATATCTCTGACCTGTTGAAACCTCATGCTTCTTCCTGAGCACTAAAGGTCTTCAGATCAGAAGTTACTGTTGGTCCCACATACTCAATTCAAAACACGTGGGGATCAGGCTTTTCGGGCACCAAGGCTGTGGAAGTCTCTTCCATTGTCTTTACGCTGTGTAGACTCTTTTGACTTTTTTTAAATACAAGCTGAAGACATTTCTCTACAAACAAGCTTTTAATTATTTTTTTCCATTGTTTAATATTATTTAATATTATTTTATTTATATTTCTGGTTTTATTATGAAGCACTTTGTGATTTTTATCTATGAAAAGTGCTATATAAATCAAATTTTACCTGTTCTGCTCCATGTAGGATCATGCTCTGGAGCTGTTTTGCTCCCAGTGGTACTGGCACATTGCACAAAGTAAACAGGATAAGGAGGATGGCCTCCAAATTTTTCCACTTCACCGCAAATCAACAGCTAGATGGTTGAAACTTTGACAAAGTGTCTGGTTAAACGATGACATGCTAAAGGACGTTTAAACAAATATCACTGGTGGTGTATGTATATATTTAAGCCTGTATATACTTTTGACCATATGTGAATTAGAAAAACTCCAATATTAATTTAAACTTGTGCATTCAATTGCTGTTGCTTTTTAAGTCATTATAGGTGTATGCTGTATAATCATTCCACCCTCGAAAGACAAGATGTCAAAGAAATCATGTGAAGCTGAAATATGACATGCATGCCCATGATCAGTGTGCACAAAATTCTCACACAACGGCATGTACAAGGGACTTTGTTCTTTGGGTGCAATAAACTTTCAGCACTGACCTACTTTAAATGCCTCCTGCTGTTTGTAAAAATAGAAAACTGAAAATCCTTCAGTGAGTAGCTTCAGTGATTCTAAAAAGCTCAAGGCTGATTTTTACTGTTCTGGCACATTAACTGCAGTGAGGTCGTACTGCCATGTAAATGAAAGATTCCTAAAACAAAATCTGGGGAATCCCCTGACAATGTCATTGCTGAGAGAGACATTCATGGAAATGTATCAGTCATTCCAGAAATATCTACCACACAGTATTAAATGGCATCATATATTATACATAATGTATGACACCAGTTTGACTGTAGAACCAAAGGCCAGCAGTGAATTAGGGCATGCATAAAGATAGCAGCAGGGGAATGAGCGACGGCCAACATAAGCTGCATGCTAAACTTAAATGTTTGAAATCATCAATTCATTTTAATTATTTTGTAACTGACTGGTTAACCTGACATCCTGATCCTGATAAAAATGTGTGTGAAAATGCATAGCTACACTGTTAAAAAACTAAATATACCATAATTCAATAGATTGCAGAACTCTACCTTTCAAGTTGTTGTTTTCTATTCAATTAAATTATTTTTTATGTATATAGCACCAAATTATTACAACAGTTGCCTCAAGGCACTTTATATTGTAAGGTAAAGACCCTACAATAATACAAAGAAAACAGAGATAACTCCAACGACCATAGGACTCCTATGAGCAAACGCTTTGGCAACAGAGGGAAAGAAAAACCACCAGGAGACCAGGCTCTGGGGGGGCAGCCATCAGCTGTGTTGGGGGTGAGTGGATGAAGACAGGACAAAGACATGCTGTGGAGAAGAGCCAGAGGTGAATAATAACTAATAATTTAATGAAGAGACGTGTATAAAATGTGACTGAAGAAGAAATACTCATGCATTATGAGCCTCTCCCATCATTGTGAGAAATTTTGATCCGCTGTTCTTTAAAACATTGCTTCAGTTCATTGAGGTTTCTGGGAATTTGTTTATCCACAGCTTTCTTGACTTCTCACCACAGCATTTGAGGTCTGAACTAACCTTGTAATACCTTGATTCTTTCCATTATCTGGTGCAGATTTACCAGTGTGCTTCAGATTGTGGTATTATTCCTGAGAAGTAAATAAAGCCTTAGAATTGGCAGGAGTACTTACTTTTTACTGACTAAACTTTACAGTGTCCTAACATACACCTACACCTTCAGTGTTTTTGTGTAGACTCTCTTACTTGAAATTTTGAGTATGATCTCCCTTTGTTACAGTAGGCAGGAGAGTAATTCCAGGTCCTTAGACAAAGGTCTTTTTTTTCTAGTTGGTTGGTCTACACCAGGGTGTCCAACTCCAGGCCTTGAGGGCCAGTTTCCTGCAGTTTTAGATCTCACCCTGGGTCAGTACACCTGAATCAAATCATTACTTCATTACCAGGTCTCTGAAGAACTTCCAAGACATGTTGAGGAGGTAATTTAGCCATTTAAATCAGATGGATGGATCAAGGACGCATCTAAAACCCGCAGGACCCTCGAGGCCTGGAGTTGGACACCCTGGTCTACACTGTAAAATTGAAAAATGATTCCCTTAGACATATATTCACAGCCTAAAAACTATCCAGCAACTGAAATGTTTTAAATTTAGAAGGAATGAAATGGGTTTTTCATTTAGTATGTTGGGGGTTGGCTGGAAAGATGTAGTAGATTAATAATTCTCCTTCCCCTCACTCTTTTTATAATGAATTAAGGTTCAGCTGGATGACTTAAGAGTCCTGTACTGGAATGCCGAGGTAATGCCACACAATAAGATGCCACACAATAAGAATGATTTATTTCTGCTCGGTTGCTCTGATGATTATGATATGTATTGGAATGATTATTATTTTTGTCCATTGTTGCCCATACTTTTGAAAATGTCTCTCAAAAACCAAAATTTACATATTTCAGAAATGTTTAGATCTCATAATTGATTAACATGAGAATTAACCCAAACACTTAAAATGCAATGTAATATAACAACGTTTGTTTTTAGTGGTATGGATTCATTGTATTGGATCCAATAGACCTTCAGAAAAAAGAAATTGAAAAAATTATGCTTCCTTGTGAATTTGTATGTATTACCACGGTTAATTGTTGATGTGTCAGTGTTTTACTGTGTGAGCAGCTAATGTCATATATATTAGAAATCTAGAATTCAGTAGTTGCAGCTGCATATTTAAAAAAATAGAAAAAAGCAGCAACCCATATGTTTTTACTTGACCTATTTTGATAATGAGAACAGGTGGCTATGCTGAGCAGAAAAAGAGGGGGTAAAGAGGGGATCTTGTGCTTTATCACATACTCTAAGTGGATGAAAATTTCGATGAAAACGTACGTTCCATTTGCTCATCAGAGGGTATTGCATTTTAATGCCGACCAATTTGGTTGTTTTACTCATACCACATAAAATATCCTATTATACATAGCTTCATATAACGCATCTACTAATAGAGGCTCATGTATAGTAATGAACCTCTGATGACGGTTAAATATGATCAAATCAAATTACATCCTCACTGTAGCAGGCGTTTGATCGAGATACCAAACAAAGCCTGACTCACCTCTACGAAATAGAAACAGGGTAGCAGGCTAACACTGTCTTTAGTCTGGATCCTCTTCTCTCGTACAGACATGGTCGGCCTTTTAATGTCCAAACAGATCCGAGATGTAACGAGGAAAGAATGGCTGCGCTCCTCCAGGCGTCCTGCTGGAATCAGGAGCACTCCATACCGATGCGTACAGCAGTATCCGCAGGACAACAACCGTTCAGTGTTCAGTACGGGCACCCGATACTCCCTCCAGCACGACCCTTTATACCTGCTGGTGAGCTGCTGGGTGCTCGGTTCTGTGTATTTCTTTCCGCTTGCTGTCAGGTAGAGAACAGCGCCTGAGCAACAGAGCGAGAGAAGGAAAGAATGGGGGGAGAGAGCGCAGACGCACTGAGGAGGGCTGTCGGTGGCCCACCAAAGTGGATATGCATGCAAAAACGTCTGTTTCACATATTCTTAAACACAATTTTCATCCTGTTTTACCACACGCTGTCTCACGCTTATGTGTTATGGCATATTTTGTGGCGATTAAGACGCACAAGCAGCCCTTATATGTGCGACTGTTCCCCTGTATTTAAATACAACGTTGACATGCTTGGCGTAAAGGTTTCCCTCCTTGCTTTCCTCATATTTAACGTCACATCAGCAGCGACATCAGCGGCAACTTTACGTATTTTAAAGCTTTTCCTAAATAATGTCAATTATTATTATTATTATTTCCAATAGTCCCCCAAAATCAAATTAAGCCCGATACGGATATCGGATAAATTCACAATATATTTTTTGTACCATTAACGGATATTTTCCGTTTATATTAACATTTAGAGGGACTTCTTTTTACTGTAACTCATTAAATGAACGTTTTTTATATCTTTGACCATAAATTTCCACAAAATTACAACCTAATACACCATTTGCTCAACAATTCATACATTTAAACTTCTTAAATTAATCTTAGTAAACAGCAACAGTTATGGTAAAAAAAAAAAAAAAAAAAAAAAAGAAAAAAGGAATTCAGGGTGAGTATTTGTGCTAGATTAATGCTATAGGGTCTTTACCTTACAATATAAAATGCTTTTAGACAACATTTGTTGACTGTCAAGTCCTGCTATATGAATAAAACTGAACAGCTCTAAAGAAGGTGTTTTTGGAATTTGGGTTTATTAGAACAGAACAGATGGATGACCACAAGCACAAGGCTGACAGGGCTTTCCCCATATATTAAACATAAAATACTCATAAAATACAACAAAACAAAAAACATAAAAATAAAAATAGATTAAGACAGATTACTATACCAAACAGGTAAAAACACATTTACTGGATTTGCTGTGCCAGGTCTTGTTGACAAAGACAATCAAGAGCAAATTACATTTAGAAATGCTTTTTCTGATGAAGACTTTTTAAACTGTGAACAGCAGCTAAGTGAATATGGATCTGTGTCCACACTCCTGTGTCCAAAAGTCCACAGCAGTGAATACACTTAAACACCATAGTTCACAATCCTCAGACCACACCTTTTTTCTGCAGTCCTCAAGATGCTCTCAGCTGTTTAAGTTTGACATATTTCACAACCATTAAATGTTACAAAAGACCCTGAAAACAAGGTCACAGTTGCTTCCTAAGCAAAAACCTCTGCTTGTGCTCAAAGACCCTAAATCACAACAAATAGGACAATAATAAGACAAGACAAATAAGTGACACAAGAGGCTAGAGGAAGAGCAAGCATTAAGTGAGATGCTGTTTCTTGTGTGTACATGTGTGCACACTTGTTCTTGGTACCTCTCCGTATGTGCTAGTGTGATAAAGTCCCGAATGCAGCCTTCAGTCTGCATGTCTGTCCATCCAATTCCATCTGAGCTTTAAAGAAAATATACTCAGGTATCACGTATAACAACATTTATACATTTTCTAAATTACCAAATTAATATATGCACATTCCTGCAACAATGTGATACACAATGTGAACGTCATTTGGTGCTTTTATCATGGAACAGCTGAACAAGCAGGCAAGTTTCCAGATTAGAGCATAAGTTTAGTCCTGATTTACCCAGTAAGAAATGAATCACATTTGTATCAGAAAACCCGGGGTTAACCCTATCTGGTGGACTCCAAAGAATGACCTGGTGACAAAGATTCGTCTGCTCAACTGCATCATTATACCTACCTTGATCTACTCTTGTGAGACGTGGAAAACATCAGCCAAAATTGCCAAGAGAAGCGATGGCTAAGACCAATCCTGCAGGTCTTTTACCAATACCATGTCACCAATGTATAAGTCCACCGCTGGACTGCAATACATCCTCTCCATGACATTGTGCCCAAGATCGTCTTCATGTGGAACCCACCCTGCAGATGACGCAATCCAGGCCAACATTTCACGTATGACTTTCATTGATGATTTACATACTTTAGACATGAAACCAAAGCAGCTGCAGCTGATCGATTACACTGGCTGAGATCTGCTGCCCAATGCACCGAATAGGGTTTACTGGGTTTCTTTTTACAAGCAAACTTGCTGATGTGGTATTATAAATGTGTTTGAGTAAATTAACATTTAGTATTGTCAGACTTCTTACCACATTTTCTCAGATTCTAATTTTCAGGATTCTTCTGATCTGAGACCACACTGAACAATATATGCACCATATGCTTCTTAGGCTGTTTAGCCTGTGTGTGTATGTTGTTGTTGTAATTGGAGCAGGTGAGT
Organism: Pelvicachromis taeniatus; assembly: GCA_015108175.1. Classification (NCBI taxonomy): domain Eukaryota; kingdom Metazoa; phylum Chordata; class Actinopteri; order Cichliformes; family Cichlidae; genus Pelvicachromis; species Pelvicachromis taeniatus. The sequence goes on along the minus strand of VURO01046345.1, from coordinate 1,512 downwards.
TACAGAATTAGATTCTGGGCTTTGATACTTTAGCTTCTTCCCAGCGTTACATGACTGCTGGCTTGATAAGCTGACACCACACGCACACTGCGTGAGTCTATGTTACCAGAACTCTTGTTACTGTTGTTGGAACAGATACAAGCTACAGCAAAGGTAATGCGGCCTTCATGTTTTTTTTTAATTCCAGAAAACTTTTGCATTAGACTTTTTGCATTAATCAATATGTTTTTTGTTTATTTGGTTGTTTGTTTGTTTTGCTATAATATAATTAGCGTATCTATTTTCTTTTTCCAGGCATTTCTCTCTTTTAGCTTTTTCTGACACTACGTGGAGGCAACATTCATCTCACCGACAAGTGAAGTAACCCGCGCATGCGTCTCAGCAAGAGAATCTGCGAGCGTGCCGCACGTGGGACCCGTAACTAGGAAACTATGAAAATGCCAGGAAGTGTAAGGGGATAAGGTGGCTGACGGAGCCGCTGGGCTTGGGTGTTGTGTCAGCCGCAGACACCGGACAGCGCATCGCTCAGACGGTTAACCACAGAGACTCTAGAGACTGCACAAACTCCTGGAGCTGACCAAGGTACGCTTCTCCTTGTCTGCTGCCCTAACGCGCTGTAGCCGGTGGTCTCCACCGAGGTGTCAGAAAGCTTTAACAACGGTTCTGTCGGTATCTGCAACAGCCTTGATAACGTCATACTTAACAGATCACACCTGTGTGTTCAAATCAATAATATTATGCCATCACCGAGACCTGTGTACGGTGTACATTTTAGGACATCCTCAGGTTTCAGACAAAAAGCCGTCAGGTATCAGGTCTCATGCAAAAAATTGTCAGGTGTCAGACAAAAAGCCGTCAGGTCTCAGGTCTCACGCAAAAAAGTGTCAGACAAAAAGCCGTCAGGTCTCAGGTCTCACGCAAAAAATTGTCAGGTCTCACACTAAAAAAGTGTCAGACAAAAAGCCGTCAGGTCTCAGGTCTCACGCAAAAAATTGTCAGGTCTCACACTAAAAAAGTGTCAGACAAAAAGCCGTCAGGTCTCAGGTCTCACGCAAAAAATTGTCAGGTCTCACACTAAAAAAGTGTCAGACAAAAAGCCGTCAGGTCTCAGGTCTCACGCAAAAAAGTGTCGGGTGTCAGACAAAAAGCCGTCAGGTCTCAGGAGTCAGAAGTCAAACGCTATCAGACAGAGAGAAGCTTCCTGCAGGTGGAGCTGTTGTCAGGTTCCAGCTGAATAGATTTTCGATGACGTCATCAACGTGTGACAGTGGAAGAACGAAAGGTCACCACAATTCTACCATAGTTCAGGCTCGTAACGAGAAGGTAAGTTTCTTGTTCTCCCTCTTGTCTGTACTTTTGCCACAGTTGTGTAATATTAAGTTGTGGTTAGGTTGTGTAAGTTGCATAAGGCATATCAGAGAAGGAAAGCTCATTTATGTACGATAAACTAAATCAGAGTTGCATTATTTTTGTCCAGCTAATGTGGTGGTGAAGCGTGATGTAAATGAATAC
>VURO01046338.1:0-45469 GCA_015108175.1 Pelvicachromis taeniatus | reverse complement strand
GCTGAACTTCTCACCCTAGCTCTAAGGGAGAGGCCAGCCACCCTTCGGAGGAAGCCCATTCGCGCCGCTTGTATCCGCGATCTCGTTCTTTCGGTCACTACCCACAGCTCGTGACCATAGGTGAGGGTAGGGATGTAGATCCACTGGTAAATTGAGAGCTTCGCTTTTACACTCAGCTCTCTCTTCACCACAACACACCGATGCAGCGTCCGCATCACTGCAGCCACAGCACCGATCCGTCTGTTGATCTCCCGCTCCCTTCTCCCATCACTCGTGAACAAGACCCCGAGATACTTAAACTCCTCCACTTGGGGCAAGGACTCGTCCCTGACCCGGAGTGGGCACTCCACCCTTTTCCGGCTGAGGACCATGCCCTCGGATTTGGAGGTGCTGATTCTCATTCCCACCGCTTCACTATAATAACCACCGCTCAATAATAATAACCAAAAGGCAATAATAAAAAATATTATTATTATTATTATTGTTACTTGTAGAAGTAATGGTAGAAGTAGTAGTAGCAGTAGCAGTAGCACCAGCAGGCGCAGTATTCAATTTAAAGATTTGTCTTTAAATTTCTAAGGCAAATTTCTAAGGTTTGTTTGTTTGTTTTCTTCTAAATTTGTTCCTAACATTGATCAATCATGGATGTGTGTGAAAGGGTTGCATGATTTACACACAGATTTGTTTGTAAGTAAATCAGAATCAGAGTACTTCATTAATCCCTAAGGAAATTGTAAAAAATAGTTCCGTGACAAGAAGGAGAACTTAAATTCTCTCAATCCACATGTTTGAAAAGAAAGCTATTAAAACAAACAAAGACTCTAAGATACTGAGTAAAAGGCAAAGATAAAAGTTAAAGGATGGAGAAAAAAAGCAGGCGCAACTGAAACAGGCTGTGTGCCAGTGACACATGTGCACATATCAGTTGAGCCCCAGTATTAGCATTGCTTGAACTAGGATTGGTACATGTATTTGAAGAAGTAAACTCACCCTGCACCACCAGCTTAGCCAGAGTGCCAGCACTGCCCATGAAGCTGGTAGCGTAGCACGCATACTCTCCAGAGTCCTCTGCTGTGAGGCTATCCAGGATGAGACTACAAGTGCCCGACCGGTCTGCTGTGATTATGTGACGTGGGTCATCCTCCAAAGGAAGACCATCTACGAGGAAGGGATCAGAACCCAGGTAGGTTCATCGTTGTGACCATAACACTAAGTCCAAATGTGGTCTTACTCAATTAGGTGTTTAACTGGTGATAAACTAGTCTGGTATTCTGGACACCGTTCCCGTGACATGTCATACAAATTACCCATTTGTTTTAGGTGCACAGTAATACCTAAAAGTTAAACCACCTTTTAAAACTGACACATTGGGTTCATTTTTAAAGTGGAAAAGGTAAAATGCAGTTTAGATGACAAAGGATGGGCAGTCCACTTTACAGCTTTAAAGTGCAAACACAGAATATGAAATGCAGAACAAATTTACTAGAGAACCCGATATGAAAACAAGAAAACACAAATGTATTAAAAAAAATAATGATCATGCATTTAAAAAAGGTGGATTAACCTAAAATCATGTTGGTACTTACCAACACTGTTAATTTAGGGCAGGTGTGGCACAAACCTTACATTAGGTCTAATAAATTTGTTCAACGCGGTATGTAAGAGCTTGCTTAACTGTCAGTTTTTCACATAAATCAGAGTTACTTTGGATACAAAATGTGGAAACAGCAATAATCTGATCTGATGAAACATTAAACAGATGCAACCATTCGAAATATAATATTTTTATCTCTGTATTTCAAACCTTTGAGCCAGCTGATTTCTGGCTTTGGAGATCCTGAGACTTTGCAGGTCAGTTTGATTGTTTGTCCCATCTTTGATGTGCAGTCAGACAACAGTGACTCAAACACTGGGGGACCTGTTAGTGCAAACACATAAATATACATCAAGCACACAGCATTACTGGACCCATCAGTTTATCTTTGATGGTTTATCACTGACATAACTTTTGAATGAGGGGTGGAGCATTTCAGAGTTAAATGTTGTTATAAAGCTGTCATGTTTAATGAATAAAAGAGTGGCCAAAACAGAAAAAGTATTTTAGTTTTATGGTTTTAGCATAAACATTTTCAAATAGTACCTGGACTAACAGACTTACTGTTAGTAGGCAGGCTGGAACGTTGCTGTAGCTCCTTCAGGTCTTTAAGCCAGGAGAGTTTGACAAGTGTGGAGTTGCCCTGCAGCGTGTACCTCCTTATGGAGCCTCTGTGTTCATGCCACAAGCCCCAAGATCTTTCATCTCCACCCACCGTCTCCTTTATTTCCACATCATTCAGCTGGAGACGTTCCAAAAGTGACAATGAGGAGGACGAGTAAGTGGGAGGATGACGTGAAGAATCAGAAAAGCAGTAAGAGTACGGCGCAGTACTGTTGTTTTCACGACGCATGGCCAGAACAACAAATGACCAAATCGTACCTTCATTTTGTTCTTGAAGCTGTAGGTGTCTTGGTTCATGCTGGTGTCTTTTTTCAGTTTACACAGTACAATGCACTCCTTGAAGAGAAAGACTTGTCTCTGATGCCCTCTAGAGGGGGTCTTAATTTCTGGCGCCTCTTCCAACACTGTGAAGGATCCCTAAGAAGGCAAAAATAATTTGGTTTGCTTGTTTCATGCTGGAACCAGATCTAAACCTGATTATAAAAAAAGCATATAAGTCGTTTATGCCTACCTGACGCACGGGCTCACCCAGGGCAATAAGAGGAGCTGGGTAGTTCTCAATCAGAGACACCTTGTGCAGGTTGTCTGACCTCCAGGGAAGGCAGGACACCAAAGAGAAAGCACCCTCCAAAAGATAGCAGCTCTGGCCACTCTTAGCTTTATTCTTGATTAACTCCTGCAGGTAAAAAGTTTAACTTTACACTTCAGGGATTCATGTGACACACTTTAAAGAAGAGCCTTAAATGTTAAATGGTATTAACACTAACATGGGAAATTAAACTATATGCTAACCTTTAGTAAAGCTTGGTAAGTTTGAATTCTTTCTACTGGTTGCTGGAGGAATGTAAGGACATCCATAACAGCAGCGACCAGCTTACCAGGTTCTGTTAACTCCTGAAATACCACAACAAATGAAACACATTAGACTGGTATGATAATCCTGCACACAACACCTTCGTTTCAGCAGCATTGAATGTTTATGCTTCAATTCAGTATTGGATACCTTGAAAAACTGTTGGATAGCCTTATCATCGATGCAGGCCTCTGCTTGAGCTTGTCCCACCATGTAGTGAAGATACTTGTCAAAGTCTTCTCTGTGTTTGATCAGATGCATAGCCACATCATCATCTGTGGCACACTCCCTCAACCCAGGAAGGATAGACCTGAGAAAACATAACGTGATGTTTCTGTTACTGTGGTTTGACAGTTCTGCATTTCAATTCTGCAAGCATCTGCATGCGTTTTGCTTTTGATCCAGCACATGTGCATCACCTCTCGTGTAAAAGTACAATGTCTTTGATGTTCCTGAAAATGATTTCTTTCTGGTTGAGGATGTTTATGGGGACGTGGTAGCTGGTGTCCACATAATTCAGCTGGTGAGATATAAACATCTTCATCTCTTTCACAAACTCCTCTTCTCCATCAATCAGGCCTTGGATCAACTGACTATAGATACAGGGAAATGTGCTTTTAGAACAAATAGATTCATCACAAAAGGCAAGATATTATAAAAATGTTTCAAGGAATTGCTGCGACAACCAACTTCAAAGTATAGCAGAAGGACATAAATACATATGAAATACGTATGCATGTATTTACTCTGACACAGTTTAATCACCAATTTAAGTAATCCATATAACTCTGCTGAATGACAAACCTCAGGCCTCTCCTGTAATCTTCTCCTGTAGATCCAATTCCATCAATATCCTCTTGATGTGCTCTCAGTTGAGGGAAGGTCTCCTGTTTAAAATGAGAGTCATGCATTAACTATTAAAAGATTATTTAAATTATCCTTGATGTATTTGTTGATATAATAATAAACTAACAGTATCATTTTTCAACATGTCATGAGGATTTCTACATCCTACCTTTCTCTTCTTCTCCAAGTATGCTGGACACAGCCATCCCTGCCGAGCAGGGTTGGTTTTGGTGGGTTTGGTCCTCACCAGCCATCTGTCAGGATGTACAGAGTCCAGGACCTCTACAAACTGGCCCTCCTTCAGAATAAAACTCTCCTTACTTCCACTGTTAGAGCTACAGTGAGCTCGAGTCACATATATTTCAAACGTCTGAAGACGAAAACAGCAAATACATCACATCATTTATGGCTCAGCAGGGAAATGTGCAGTATTATTTTGTCATACTGTGACTTTATCAGATTTGTTCCACTGATGTTTAAAAAGGAGATGAAAATAGACCAATAAATAAAGTGCATTCAATCAACATTAATCACCTCTCTTCTATCCTCTTCCCCTTCCGACTCAGATCCAGAGACGGTGCTGTCTAAGGGGGTGTGGGCACGATGTTTTGGAGATGGTGTCCTCATTTTACTATCATGGGCCCCTAAAGATTTATAATACAGGATACCTTCAGTACACCTGCTCAGAACCTGCTCAGAATATTAAATCAAAAATATTGCTGACCTTTGATCTTTAATAGCATCTTCGGAGGTTGGGGAGCAGTTATCGCTTCGTTATCATCATTCAGAGCTGATTGTTCTGTTGGTTTTGGTGCTTCCCTGTGACAATATTCATATTTTTTTGGTATCTTTACAACAAGATCAAATGAAATTCATAGAATAAATCAAATATTTTATCTACACTCTGGTACCTCGGCGTGATTGTGGAAATCTCAACAGGTTCAATCATATCGGGAGCTGTGTCATAATCAGAGGGACTTGACACTGTTGAAAGCAGAATAATGAATGAATGTCATTTGTGCTTCAATGTGAACCAATAAAAGTTTTGTTTTTAAAGCTATGTTGCAAACAAGTCACTCACTGGAGCTGGCAGCCATGAGAGAGGATCGTCTCCTCTCTTGTACGGTCTTCTGAGGTGCGTTCTCTGTCAGGGTGTAGGCCTCCCATAGAGAGACGTTCATACTTTCTACATAGTTCTCTGCTGATGTGGGCACCTGCGCTTGACTCTGTGGCAGATTCTCATTCTGTTTTATGGGTGGGGCTGCAGGCTTTGTTGGGGCAAGCTGCAAAGGAGTTATGGCGGCAAGCGGTGGGTGTACAGGCTTCTGGGCTACAGGAGCAGGCTCTAGAGTTTGCACTACTGTTATGTTTCCATTGTAGGAGGTCACGCCAAACTTATTGACCACCTCACAGGTATAAATACCACTGTCGCTGCTTAACAGGTTTTTGATTGCAAGTGTACATTCTCCATTATCTGTAGTCGTAATCCTGCATCTCTGGTCATTGAAAATTTGTTGGCCATTTCTGAGCCACCGTACTGTGCTTGGCTTTCCCTCAACAATGCACATTAGAGTGAGCGTACCATGAAGATCTGCTGTCTGGTTCTTAAAAACCTCTTTAAAAACAGGTCGCATATCTTTACGCGTCTTGAAACCTTTGAAGGCAGCCTGGATCTTGACTGCAGCCTCTTGCATTTGTGGTTCATCCTCGGTGCTTATATCGATCTCTGGTGGAGACTCTTTCAATGGTTCTGTCGTCTGGAGTAGAATCTCTGCTTTAGGCCCTTCAAGGAAAGATTCATTAGGCTGGACATCCCTGTAGCTAGCTGGTATCTCAGTCAAAGCCTCTGAGAAAGTTTCATCTTCAGAAATGTAAAGGAGAGGAATGTCTTCCGCCACCTTTGTTTGTTGTTCTTCCTCCCTCCTCATTGGCTCCACTGCCAGTTTCACATCCTGGTCCATTTTCGGTTCTTTTCTCATGGGTTTAACTTGCTGTTTTAATGGAAGTTTGTCAGGTTGCTCTGTTTTCCTCTCAAATGTTGGTTTCTCTTTGGTCTGTTTTATTAATGGCTTTATAAGTTGTTGATCTTGAACTATTACCACCCCTCTTGTTGGCTCTTGTTCATCTTGATCCGTCTCAGTGTCCCGTGATACTTGTTTTTCGACAACTTTTATTTTGCTTTTCATTCTCACAGGAGGCTTTGGATGAATAAATGGAGCTTCGTTTTCTACCAGCCCTTCTGGTTGTTTAGTTGGCTCTTTGTCAAACACTTGTTCTAGCTTTTTTCTTCTCTCTGACTCTCTGGACACTTGTTTATTTAGATGGTCTCTCTGTTTGCCATCTTCTTCAGAACCATTCAGTCTAGTCTTTACCATCTTAGGAAGAATCTCCTCACTATCCTTCAGTAAATACTTGATTGGTGGCTTTCCATCTGTTAGTTTTCCTTTAGATCTTGTTGGTGGTTTCAAAGGCTCTCCTTCTGTTATGTCTAGTTGACCTTCATTTTCTAAAGATTTCATATTTTGATCATTCATTGATTCTTTGCTAATCAATCCTTCTAGTGGTGTCACAGGATATTTTTCATCCTGGCTTATCATTCCTACTTCTGCAACTGGATGTTTGCCCTTCTCCTCAACCTCACTTGTTTTTGCCAAAGGTATTTCTAATTGTTCTAAGCACTTTGCAGTTCCATGTTTCTTTTCTTTTTGTTTCCTTTGTTCAAAAAAGGTTTTATCCAAAGCCCTGTCTGATTGAGTTTCTCTGTGGTCAGCTTTAGCTAATTCTTCAGTATGACTTCCTGTTTGTTTTATCTCCAGTAAAGCATCAGTTTCTTTTTCCACATGCCTAGCTGGCTCCTCGACCTTCCCGTCAACCCTATAGTCTATAGTCTCCAGTAGTCTCACAGGTTTAACAGCTTTCTTGTTCACTTCATTGTCCTTCACTTTATTAATCTCTTCATATGCTGCATTGTCTGTAACATCAATGCCTTTTTCTACAGCCCTTGAAGACTGGATGTCCTTTTGGACTTTATTGTCATCCTTCAGTGCAGAAGGTGTGAGGTCAAAAACAAGCTCTGTGTCCTTTTCTGAATTTGCAATTGATGCTTTTCTTGTCCTCTTTTTAGGCTCAGGAGGAACTGGTTTACCCTCTGGGACTCCCGGTCTCTCCATTTCCTGTGTAGGACTTGTTTTGGAAACAGTTTCTATCACCTGCGGCATTATAGCAGGAGGTTCTGCCTCTGCTGAAGTCGGTTGTAGTGCTGTGCGGGATGAAAGAAAATGTTCACGAGTGCGTTTAACGTCTTGTAACCTTGCCAATCAGCAATAGAGCAACATACCTTTTACTTGCACCAGTGCAGTGGTCTCTATGCTTCCTGCCTGACAGCAGTAGTTACCACTGTCTTCAGGTTTGAGCGTATTGATGTTCAGCTGCAGGAAGCAGCCATCTTGCTTCATCTCATACTTCCTGCTGGCTCTCAGAGGCAGCTTATTCTTTTTCCACTGTATTGATACTCCGGGCTTTGACAGCTCACAATACAAGGAGGCTGTAACTCCTACTTCAGCCTCTATACTTTCTAATTCTTTTTTGAAGAATAGAGTGAGCTCTAGGTAGGTGGAATAGAGCAGACCAACAAATAGTTTGATAGCGTGTCAAATAAGAAACACGAATTGTAAATGTATTTTCATGCTATGATTTAGTTTACATAATGCTAAAGTTGAGTTCCAAACAGAATCATGTACAAGTATTTCAGAAACTGGTAGTAAGATACCCCGTGAATACAGCCGAAACACCCACACCCACAAACCTTTCACTGTTACAGCTGCACTGGTCTCTGCTTTGCCTGCTTGGCATGTGTAGCTGCCACTGTCTTCCAGTTTGAGTTCCTTAATCAGCAGCTGAATAAAGCAGCCCTCCTGCTTCATTTCATACTTTGTACTCGATCTCACCGGCAACCTGTTCTTCTTCCACTGCACCATAACTCCAGGTTTAGACAGTTCACAGGAAAGGGAAGCCGTGCATCCTTCTTCAGCTTCCATGCTTTGTAAACCTTTCTTGAAGAATGGTGGGAGTTCTGAGGTGAGGAAGGAAAGGCAACACTACGTCTTTAATATCTGATTTTTTTATCTAGCTAATAGTGAACAATGGATTATGTACAAGAAGATATACAAAATGTAATACATTCTGTTTTACTGTGTAAATGTTTGCTATGGATGAATTTAAAACCACAGTGTACAAACCCTTTACTGTCACAGTCCCACTAGTTTCTGCACTTCCAGCTTTACACGTGTAGCTGCCACTGTCCTCAGGTTTGAGATCTTTAATGTGGAGCTGGAGCAGGCAGCCATCCTGTTTCATTTCATACTTCCTGTTGGCTCTTAATGGGGTTTTGTTTTTCTTCCACTGTACTGACACCCCAGCTTTAGACAGTTCACAGCACAGGGTTGCTGAACCTTCCTCCTCGGTTTCTATATTTTGCAATTCCCTCTTGAAGAAAGCAGGGAGCTCTGGGAAAATAGGCAAGGAACCACGCTAAGACATCAACAAGTAAATTTTTTTAAACTACAAATTTCCAAGTGTGTGAGTTTAATAATAAAAAAAAAACCCAACTAAAAGATTCTGAATAACAAATAGATATGAAAATAGGACAGGATAGTACTACAGCGTATAATAAAATAAGGCAGCACTAATAACAGAGCTATACCACATTATTGGGAAAAAAAAGTCAGACTTTTCTTGCTGCTCACACCTTTTACTGTCAGAGTTGCAGCTGTCTCTGCAGCTCCTGCTCGACACGAGTAGCTGCCACTGTCCTCAGGTTTGAGCTCTTTGATGCAAAGCTGGAGAAGACAGCCATCCTGTTTCATCTCATACTTCCTGTTTGCTCTCAGTGGCAACTTGTTCTTCTGCCACTGCACTGATAATCCAGGTTTAGACACTTCACAGTACAGAAAGGCGGTGCCTCCTTCCTCAGCAGCCACATCTTTCAAGTCTTGTTTGAAAACAGGTGGGTGCTCTGGAGAAATGTATCGGAAAAAATTAATCATACATACAAGATACATACAATATTTTAAGCATAAACAAAAGGAGAAAATAATATAAAATATCAAGCCTTATCAACAGCTAATGTAGGATACTAACATCCAGTATGAAACATATATTAACATATAAACATATATTGTGTGTTTATACAGTGGATTCTTTTTGCATACCTGCCACTGACACTTTTGCAGTTGTTTCAGCAGTCCCTGCTTGACACGTATAGCTGCCACTGTCCTCAGGTTTGAGCTCATTTATATGAAGCTGTAGGAGGCAACCATCTTTCTTCATCTCAAACTTCCTGCTGGCTCTCAGTGGCAGTTTGTTCTTTTTCCACTCAACTGACACCCCAGGCTTAGACACCTCACAGGACAGCAAAGCTGTACCTCCTTCCTCAGCCTCTATACTCTTTAATTCTTTTTTGAAATGTGGAGGAAGTTCTGACAAAAAAACAGGTGTGTTATAGAGTGGACTTTTCCACTGTAACATTTATATATATATCAGAGTACAGAATACAGAGTATTTTTCATGACTAAGAGCTTACAGAAACTTTACCATGTAGTTTACCATAATCACAAACCTTCCACTGTTACAGCTGCAGTGGTCTCTGTGCTTCCTGCTTGGCATGTGTAGCTCCCACTGTCCTCGGGTTTGAGCTCTTTGATATGAAGCTGGAGGAGGCAGCCATCCTGCTTCATCTCATACTTCCTGCTGGCTCTCAGAGGCAGCTTGTTCTTCTTCCACTGCACTGATATCTCAGGCTTGGACAGCTCACACGACAGTGATGCCGTGCCTCCCTCCTCTGCCTTCACGTTCTGCAGCTCTTTTTGGAAAAATGGTGCAAGCGCTGCAAAAAAGAAGAGGAAGTGAAGGTAACGAATGAAAATGTTCCAGCATTACCAAAGTGATGTTTTTGGCATTAAAAGGTCCTTAAAAATGGACCAAATGCAAAACTACAGTTTAGCATACCTTTCACTGACAGATTTGCACCAGTTTCTGCGTTTCCGGCTTGACACATATAGATACCACTGTCCTCTGGTTTAAGCTCTTTGATATGAAGCTGGAGGAGGCAGCCATCCTGCTTCATCTCATACTTCCTGCTGGCTCTCAGAGGTAGTTTGTTCCTCTTCCACCGCACTGATATCCCAGGTTTAGACAGTTCACAGGACAGTAAGGCTGTACCTCCTTCCTCAGCATCTATACTTTGTAATTCTTCTGTGAAAAAGAGTTGAAGCTCTGGCAAACACAAAAGGTTTAGGGATTGCCATTAAAAGAAAAATTAAAGGGTAAATAAGATATAGAAAGGATGTGTTATATAAAGATGGCTAAAGTTTGTTCCCCCTGTTTTCAACAAGTATAGATGATCAAAAGTAATATTTAAAATAGTTTCCAATGATTAAGGCCTTGCAAACCCTACATTTTACCATATAATCATAATTACAAACCTTTCACTGTTACAGTTGCAGTGGTTTCTGTGCTTCCTGCTTGGCATGTGTAGCTCCCACTGTCCTCTGGTTTGAGCTCTTTGATGTTTAGCTGGACTAAGCAGCCATCTTGCTCCATCTCATACTTCCTGCTGGTTCTTAGAGGCAGCTTGTTCTTCTTCCACTGCACTGATGTCCCAGGTTTGGACAGCTCACAGGACAATAAGGCTGTGCCTCCCTCCTCTGCATCTATACTTTGTAATTTTTCTGTGAAAAAGGGTGGAAGCTCTGGCAAAGGGAAAAACAAAAAGGTTTTACAAAGAAACATTTGGAAAGCGTGTGTGACAGATTTGTAAAATTTGCTCCATTTATTTTCAGTCTAGATGACCACAAAGCAGTTTTAATACGTAAATATTATTGATTAAGAACTTCCAGACACTAAAATTTACCATGTAGTTTACCATAATCACAAACCTTTTACTGATACAGTTGCAGTGGTCTCTGCACTTCCTACTTGACACATATAGATACCACTGTCGTCTGGTTTGAGCTCTTTGATATGAAGCTGGAGGAGGCAGCCATCCTGCTTCATCTCATACTTCCTGCTGGCTCTCAGAGGCAGCTTGTTCTTCTTCCACTGCACTGACATCCCAGGCTTGGACAGCTCACAGGACAGTGATGCCGTACCTCCCTCCTCTGCCTTCATATTCTGCAGTTCCTTTTGGAAAAATGGTGCAAGCTCTATAAAAGAGAATATGGTTTATTTACTTACTTATTGCTTACTAAGTAATGTTTTGGGCAATAACAAAGCACAGAAATTAAAAAAGAAAAGTAGAAATACAAATTTCATAAAGTAACTGTGGGTTGTTTTTATTACTTGTCACGAGGAAGTATAAAGAATAGCAGAAATTATGCTCTACTCAGATATTGATGATGCTGTAAAACATACCAAGCAAATCATCCATTTAACATACCTCTCACTGACACATTTGCACTGGTCTCTGCACTTCCTGCTTGGCAGATGTAGCTGCCACTGTCTTCAGGCTTGAGCTCCTTGATGTGAAGCTGTAAGATACAGCCATCTTGCCTGATCTCATACTTTCTACTGGCTCTCAGAGGTATTCTGTTCTTCTTCCACAGCACTGACACCCCAGGTCTCGACAGCTCGCAGTGCAAGGAGGCTACATCTCCCTCGTCAGCCTCCACACTTCTTAATTCTTTCTTGAAGAATGGAGGGAGTTCTGGGAAAAGAGTTGGGGGGGGGGCGAGTCATGTGTCCCTTTTAAAGTTTTCAGAAATGTCACAATCACAATCGGGCAGTACTTTTATTGACAAATACATTATGTTTCTGCAACTGGAAGGATGCTAACACAGTAAAATGTGTCATTCAGATGTCTCACTTCACACACCTTTCACAGACACAGTCGCACTGGTCTCCGCGCTCCCTGCTTGGCATGAGAAGCTGCCACTGTCTTCAAGTTTGAGTTCCTTGATGTGAAGCTGGAGAAAGCAACCATCCTGTTGTATCTCATACTTCCTGCTGGCTCTCAGGGGCAAGCTGTTTTTCTTCCACTGAATTGGGACTCCAAGTTTGGACAGCTCACAGTACAGGGTGGCTGAACCTCCTTCTTCAGCTTCCACACTCTGAAGCTCCTCCTGGAAGAATGGAGGAAGCTCTGGGAGAAATGGACAGAAAGGGGGATGCTCAGTACAAGCTCAGTACAGCTCTTCACTCTACATGTACATGCTGATCATAAAATTATTGCCCTGAAATACCGGTGACAGTAAGTTTGGCAATGCTCTGCATATCTCCTGTATCACAGGAGTATACACCAGTATCCAGGGGGTCGACATCATGGATGAGCAGCAGGTTGACTTTTCCCTCCTTACGGATCTCGTATTTATCACCATTTCGAAGAGGAACATGGTTGCGTTTCCAGGTGACCAAAGTGGTGAAGTCAGAGGTGGTGCAACTCAAAGTAGCCGTCTCACCCTCCATGACCACTGTGTCTTTGGGCTTCTCCTCCAATAAAACTAGAATTTGATATCAAATCCCAGTGATTATCAGAGGCTGCGTAACTTTAAAGCATTTTATTTATTTATTTTATTTAAATACACCCTCACTACTATATTTTTCTGTTCACCTTTAGGCTTAGGAACAACCAGCAGGCGTGCAGAGGTCCTCTCCTCCCCGACCACAAAAGCAACAGTGCCTGTCTCCTCAGGTGTTGTCATGGTGAGGACCAGTCGGTGCTGGCGGCCATGACATGTCATCTGATTCATCTCGTTCTTCTGCAGAGGGCAGTTCCCAAGCCACCAGACGCCCTCGCTCACGTCTGCATGGCTCAACTCACACACAAACACCGCGTCCTCTCCCGCTGTCACCGTTTTGTCTTGAAGCTCTGTAACGATCCGAACGCGCTCTGTGGAGGAAGAGGGAGCTAGATACAGTTTCTTTTTTAACTAAATGCAGAAGGGCGGGCTCTGGATTTCTTGTTATGTAAATAAATTAGCCCAATATATCAATAAATAATGACATTAGACTGTCATATACACCTACCCCTGACAATCAACTTGGCAGTGGTCTTTTTGCCCCTGGTGATACAGAAGAACTCCCCAGCATCCTCCAAATGCAATTTCTTGATCTCCAAAGAGTGACTGGGGCCTTTCTTTTTTACAATAAACCGTCCTCCTTCTTCCACCACAGTGTTGCCCTTCTTCCACGTTACAGGCACATTAGGGCTGGAGACTTCACAGGACAACAGCACAGACTTCCCCTCCATCACAGTTTGGCTCTCAAGTTCCTTTTCAAAGAACACTGATGCTGCCGCTGGTTGAAGAAAGAAAAGAGATATTAAGATTAATTTATCACAGTAACCCAGCAGCGATGACCCAGCTACATATGAAACAATGTGTGAATTAATTACCCAGGAGATGTAGGGTTTAGAGTGAACTGGGTATCAATTGTGTGACTTTGGATTTTTGTCAGCAAGCTCACGTGGATAGGTGTAGTTATTATTATGTAAAATAGGGTTAATATAAGCCCTGTGATGAACTACTAACCTGTCATGGGTGTACCCCGCCTCTCACCGGGGTTGTAAGCGGTTCAGAAAAGGGATAAATGAATGGGTTTACAGGAATTGTGGCATTGTGGCTCCGCAAATATGAATCCAGCATGTTTAATGCACAGTTATACAGTATGAGTCAAGCCTGAAGAATAAGAATTCAAATAAAATGCAAAAAACAAAAGTAAAAATTTTGAATACCTCTCACGTTGACTTCAGCTGTTGTCTTCTGCTCCCCGAAGGCACAGCTGTACTCGCCAACATCCTCCGGCTGGATGTTTCTGATGGTCATCTCAGCTATTCTCCCCTCCAGCGTCATCTGATATCTTCCTCCATGATAAAGCTGGTCCTCCCCCTTCCACCACTGTACAGGCACGCCGGCCCTGGATAGCTCACAGCGCAGGGATACGTTCCCTCCTTCAGGGGCCTCCTGGTTCTTCAAACCCATTTTAAAAGTGAGAGGTATAGCTGTGGATGTGGGGTAGAAAATGACATTTGAAGTGTAATGATCAGGAAAGAACATGCAAGCAAGGTTGTATTTCTTCATTTTGTACCTTTTAAAACATTATATAAGCAGAAATGTAGGGTTTAGAAAAATAAATGAACCTCACACTTTCACTGCTAAAGTCTTACGTGTGATCGTGACATTGGCAATAGTCTTGACATCTCCATAGAAACAGCTGTAGAGGCCACTGTCCTCCAGTTGTGCATTTTTGATCGTCAGCTCCATGATGCTGTTTCGATTTTTAATCTGGTACTTGAAATTATTCCTCAGCAGGTCCTCTCCTTTCCGCCACTCCACAGCAAGGCCGGGCTTAGACAACTCGCAGCTAAGTGTCACGCTGTTCTCCTCCTCCACCTGCTGGTTCCTTAACTTAGTCTTGAATGTGACAGGCGGCGCTGCAAGAAGGACCAAACAGAAGTTCTGTTGTTTAGCTATTTCACTTCATTTTATGAAAGCTAATTCTTTCAGCTTCAGAGTCTGTGTTTGGAAAAGTTTGTTTTTAGCATGGGATCTGTGTTTTACCTTTAACTGTGAGCTCAGCAGTGGATTGGCTGTCTTTGGTCTTGCAGGTGTATTTGCCAGCATCGCTCTCCTCCACATTGCTGATGATTAGCTTAGTGACACATCCCTCCTGTTTCATCTCATATTTGTATCCAGGCTTCAGGATCACTCTGCCTTTCCTCCAGTCCACCGGAGCTCCGGGTTTGGAGAGCTCACAGCAGAAAACTCCACTGTCCCCTTCCCTCACCTCCAAACTCTCAACCTCCTTTGTAAATGTAACAGGAAGTGCTACAACAAAAGAATACAAAGTGAGTGAAATCTGAAATTATAAATAGTCCAGTTTCATTTTCTAAATCTGCCATGATTAATAGGAAGTACTGGGTATTTTTCCACTGTGGTGATTCCCAGCTGAACAGTTTATATCTATACCATAGCTGTAGTGCAGCATACCTCTTACTTTGATTTCAGCTGATGTCCCAACAGTCCCAACAGAACAGCTGTACTCGCCAGAGTCTGCCAGAGTTAAATTTCTGATTAACATCTCAGCCACCCGGCCTTCTTGCTTTATTTGAATTTTTTCTCCCTCTTTCACTAGTTGAGCGTCTTTCCTCCACTCCACCGGGACTCCGGCTTTTGACAGCTCACATCGTAAGGTCACGCAGCCCTCCTCCACAGCTTCCTGGTTCTTCAATTTCTGCTTAAAGGTCACTGGTATTGCTAAGGAGTGACAGCCAGAAACATTACAAAAACAAAGGAAAATATGAAGATTATTAAAGCTTAATTATAAATTAAGCAATATATATGTTGCTGAATGCATCTCACCAGTAACGATTGTTGTTGCCGTGGATTTTATATCATCACAAATGCAAGCGTAGGTGCCACTGTCCTCAGGGATGCTTTTCCTGATGTGGAGCTCTTGGATGCAGCCGCTCTGCTTGATCTGGTATTTCTCTCCATTGGAAAGGACAGTGTCTCCCTTTGTCCACTGCACGGGGACCCCAGGCTGGGAGAGCTCACAGCATAGTGTAACAACATTGCCCTCCTGCACCTGAATATTCTTTAAATCTTGAAGAAATTTGATGGGGCGCTCTAGAAAAAAGCACAAGAGACATCTTGAATATTGAAAACAGTTTTGGAAAGCAATATCTGTTGTCTACATCTGAAATGTACTTGACATGTTGTGCTTCTGTAGCACTGACAGTGTCTTTGGAATGATGTCTCGTGGAGCTACCGTGACATTAAGGTAAAGTAAATGACATATATAGTAGATTTAATCATTATGAAGAAAAAGACAAAATAAAAAAAGGGAAAAAAACATGAATTTAAACTAACAATAATACTGTACCGCATCATTTTTTTCATACTAGTGAGCATCTTCATCTTTAAATTTTATTTTATAATATTCAGGATGCTGATAAAGACAAAAAACTGTTACAGTGAATGCAGCAGCACTTACCATTCACTTTGATCTCAGCCGTTGTCCTCTGTTCTCCACATATACACGTATAATCTCCAGTGTCCTCCACACGGAGGTCTGCGATCTTCATCTCCACCTGCAGGTCCTTTTTCCTCATCTGGTACTTGTCTCCATTCTTCAGCAGCTCTCCTCCTCTCCTCCACTCCACTGCGGGTGCAGGTTTGTTGAGCTCACAGCGCAGAACCACACTCCTACCCTCCGTTACCTCCTGGTTAGCTAGTAGTATCTTGAAACTAGGCGGTAACTCTAATGAAAACCAAGAGCCAAAGAGAACATCACATATCGTGCACCAGTACTAAAGGGATCTGATCTGAACAACTATAAGCTGGAAAACATAAACAATTATTACAGATAAAATTCAAGGGCACACTGAAATACATAAAGCATAAGAGGGTTGTTTATAGTGCAACTTCAGCAATCAGTGGAAAACATGACTATAGATGGAGAAATCCATTCAAAGACATTATCCAGGTATCCACTCTGCTACAAAGCTACTACAGAGGAGACATGGGAGCGGTGAATATGTGGGTATTCAATATGCACTATAATGGATTAAACTATAATCCATTATATTCCAGGTTGTGAGTACTATTCTTACACATGTGATGTGACCTACATGACAAAATGATGTACTGCTGCTCATAATAAGCTATGATTCAGCTAAAGGAAACTTTGGTTTGAAAACTTAAATTTAAAAAAATCAGTTTACTGCATCGTTTCACCAGAACTTGAGAAGTAATGCAGAGTACACACTATTACTGTGACATTAGGCCATAAGCAGGATGACAGACTGG
Source organism: Pelvicachromis taeniatus (assembly GCA_015108175.1). Taxonomy (NCBI): domain Eukaryota; kingdom Metazoa; phylum Chordata; class Actinopteri; order Cichliformes; family Cichlidae; genus Pelvicachromis; species Pelvicachromis taeniatus. The sequence continues at coordinate 28,749 of VURO01046338.1, read as the reverse complement.
ATGACAACATATGGAACAATATCATGAATGTTTTATGAAACTACGTAATGGAGTTCACACAGTGCTCATGATGACTGGGTCTACTGGGTTTTTATTGGCTATTTTGTGGCTGACCTCTTTGACGTCTGCGCTTGGGTGACTCTGTTAAATACATGACATAAAAATTCAAAAAGAAGGAAGAACAATGCTTTATAAAAATGATAAATATGACTAGAATCGAATGTTGGGAATGCTTTTGTCTCACCTATGACTGTGAGCTCAGCAGTAGATTGGCTGTCTTTAGTCTTGCAGGTGTATTTGCCGGCATCGCTTTCCTCCACGTTGTTTATGATAAGTTTAGTGACACGTCCCTCCTGTTTCATTTCATATTTCTCTCCAGGGTTCAGGAAGACTCTGCCTTTCCTCCAGTTGACTGGAGCACCAGGTTTAGATAACTCACAGCAGAACACGCCACTGTCCCCTTCCTTAACCACCAGGTTCCGGATCTCCCGTTTAAATGTAACCGGGAGTGCTGTTGGAAAAAACATTTATGAGGGTGATTGAATTGATTTGTTTACACCTACCCACTTTATTTATTTAGGGGTTTTTTTTTTGCAATAATTAAAAAAGTGCTTAAGTATTTAATGGGATCTCTAGTAACATGTGCTGCTTAGTCACAGCTGCTCATAATAGGAGCTTTTTGGATACCATTATCAAATACCATATTTGTAATTATTCACTCTTTATGACAGATTTTTTAATGTAGTACAAAGGCTATATAGCCAAGCTTGATGTAATTCTTCCTAAAGTCACAAACTGATTGAAACATACGTTTCACTTTGACTTCAGCAGTGGTTTTCTCGTCTCCTGTGATGCAGCTGTATTTTCCCGCGTCTTCTGGTTGGATGTTTAAAATGGTCAGTTTAGCTGTCTTTCCTTCGAGCGTCATCTGATACTTTCCCCGAGATACCTCCTCAGAGAGCAACTGACCCTGCTTCTGCCACTGAATGGGGACTCCCTTCTTTGACAGCTCACACTGTAACGTCACGCCTTTCCCTTCTTCGGCCACCTGACTCTTCAGGCTCACCTTAAATATTGCAGGGACCGCTGTCAAAACAGACACATATTTTTATATGTGCAAAGCAAAACAAAGTCAACAAGAAGAAAAATATGATTTCCAGGTCAATATACATTCTTCTGGAAAAGACATTTTTCACAAGTCTCTATGCGTTTCTTCGAAAAACAAAGTATACCCTTACTGCTTCCATAGAGATCACACTATACGGGCCTCTTTTAGCATTTATACGCTAAAGTTTATGACTGTTCTAGTCAAATGTGAGGCCACCTTTCTGATGACTAAAGCACAGGAAAAAATTTACAACAAAATGGGTGGAAAAGAAGAAAAATCAAGGTTTTGTAATTATCCTGTGAGTACAGCCCAATTCAAATGTTATAGCAGGACCTTAAGAGAGCTGTGCATAAACAAATGCCCTCAAACCTTAAATGATGGAAACAATGTTTTAAAGGTAAATGGGTTGAAATTCCCGGCCAAATAGAAAACGACTAGTACAAGATATAGTTATCAAAGATGGCTCTATGGTGTAGTTTTTCATAGCACTACATAGAAAACTGTCGATATATAAAGGGACAGAGAATAAACACACCAATAACTTTAACAGTAGACTTTGTCCTCTGCTCTCTGCACACGCATGTGTAGACGCCGCTGTCTTCTGGTGCGGCATCTCTGATGGTCAACTCCAGGACCGAGTCCCTTTGTTTTATCTGGTACTTCTCTCCATTCTCAAGCAGATCTCCTCCAAGCCTCCATTCCACTGGGACACCGGGTTTAGAGATCTCACAATACAGCGTGATGTTGTGTCCTTCCTCGACTTGAACATTTTTTAGCTTTTGTTTGAAGGTGATGGGAAGAGCTAAAAGGCAAAGTAAGTTGACGAGATAAGTAAGAAAAGCCACCGAAAACAAAAATACAACACGGCATACATCCTTCTTTCGTGGGTCTGCTGTATTTGCATCTAACATTGAGGTAGTTAATTAAAGCCATAATGTATGGGTTTTAAAGCAATTTATGATCCCCTGTCAGATACATAGAAAACACTAGAATATAAGTTACCATTAACAGTTAGAGTAGCAGTGGTCTCTATGTTTCCACAGATGCATGTGTAGATATTGCTGTCCTCGGGTGTCACATCAAAGAGCCTCAGTTCAATGAGCATGTCCCTCTGTCGTATATGATGTTTCTCTCCATTTCTAATGAGTTCATTCCCTCCTTTCCTCCACTCCACTGTGTGACCAGGTTTAGAGAGCTCACAGCGTAACGTTGCAGTGTTGCCCTCCTCTATCAACACGTTCCTCAGCTTCTGTTTGAAGGTGACTGGGAGAGCTGAGAAATCCATTAAGACCAGATAAATAATCATAGATAGCCTTTTGCTTTGAATTTCCTCATAATTATTCCTTTGAACCTATCAGCTAGTTGGTTAATAAACACCTACCAGTAATCTTGACAGTGGCAGATGTCATCTGATCAGCACACACACAGCTGTAGACACCACTGTCCTCGGGCACAGGTTTCCATATCAGGAGCTCCAGTGTGGTCTCCCTTTTCCTTATCTGGTGCTTCACACTATTCTTCAGCATCTCATCCTCTTTCCTCCATTCTACTGGTATTCCAAGTTTGGATATTTCACAGCGCAATATGACACTGCTGCCCTCTTCTGCTTGCATATTCTTGAGTTGTTGTACGAATGTGATAGGAATAGCTGGAAAATAAAGAGTGACATCATAGATGTACCGTATATCTTCTAATAGTGGCCTGTCTCTTATTGACGCCCGTTTCTAATAAATGCTGGTTTGAAAACATGTCACGACAAATAGACACCGGTCTCCAATAGTAGCAATCTTCGACCCGGAAGTTCCTCCACGCCGTCGTCGGTGCTCCCCTCCTCTCATCACTCGGCCAGCTGTTTCCAATCAGCTGTCATCTACGACCAGCGGCATTTAAGCTGAATGCACGGCGACCGTCAAAGTGGGATTATTACACTGAACTGGAACTGTCGGCTAGCAAACCTGCTAACTGTGATTTTCTGGACTTTCACTTCCTCTTGAGGAGAGTCGGGCGGAGAGACGTTTTGGGGAGAACCACTGGTGCACTGACAAGGAGACACTCGGGAGCAAAGGAGGAGCACAATTGGGAACTGCATTATTTGTGAACTGTTGGAATACGTTTTGGAGCACTGTAAGTAAACGTCTTTTCACCTCAGTCTAAAAACTGCACCTGGGTCCTCTTTCCCTCTCACTTCCACGACAATTCCGTCTGAGAAGGGAATAAGAGACGGCCTCCAATAACCGCCAGTATCGTTTAAACTCGGGGCCGGCCAAATAATTTTTTGAATACACACCGGGGCTACTATTGGAAGATATACGGTATACATAAATACAAAGAGGATAAATGCTTAGGTCAATTTCTAGTGTCTTGAGAAGAGCTTTACCGTGTACTTTGAGACTTGCTGTTGTGTGGTGGTCTCTGCACTGGCATGTATACTGTCCAGCGTCCTCAGGTTTCAGGGCTTTGATGGTCAGAGAGTTGATCGTTTTCCTCTGTTTCATCACGTACTTGTCTCCTGGCCTGATGCTCTCATAACCTTTCTTCCAGTGGACCTGGACCCCAGGCAGAGAGTATTCACAAGTCAGGGTGACAGCTTCTCCTTCTTTGGCCTCGACATGCTTCAAATGGTGGATGAACTCTGCTGGGATGGCTTGAAAATGACAATGAAGAGGGGAAATCTTTACTTATTATAATCTTTCTTATATAATCATATGCAATCTACCAGAAATGTTCAACCAATAAGGCAACAAAATCCCTATTCATACCTTTGACAGTGACAGCAGCCATAGTCGTAACAGAGCCTGCACTGCACTCGTACACTCCTGCATCTAATTTGCAAACTTCACGAATGGTCAGCCGAGCTTCGCACCCCAAACGACTGGTAAAGTATCTTGAGGAGTTCCACATTAGACAGCCATCTTTATACCACAGGATGTGACATGGCTTGGAGGTCACACAAGACAAAATCAAACCACCTCCTTCTATGGCCTCACAGTCCTCAAGTGACTTACAAATGGTGGGACGCCTTTCTGGTGTCATGAAAAGATAAAGCATAACACATATAAGATGTGACAAGAAAATACACATTAAAATCCAAAGAAAAAAAATCTGAACTCTCAGCTTTACCTCGAACCAACAGCGAGCCGTAGGATCTTTTGTCTCCTGCTGCGAATGAAATAGTGCCAGTGTCTTTACGGGCAAGCTGTTTAAACGTAAGGGTGTGGAAGCCTCCTGAAAGTACCTGGATCTCATTGAGTTCGTTGGTATAAAGCAAAGTCTCATCCAAATACCACTTGGCTCCAGTGTAGTCACTGGGAGAAATACGACACCTGAATGTGACCGTGTCTCCCTCGAGACACTCAACATCTTCCAGTTCATCCAGAATCACCACCTTTTGACCTAAGAGATGGAAAAGACAAAACTCTTACAAACTTTATAACATACAGTAAATGCACAGTATATCTTCCATTAGTAGCCTGTCTCTTTTAAACGCCGGTTTCTAAAAAACCCTGGTTTGAAAACATGTCATGACAAATAGACGCCGGTCTCCAACAGTAGCAAACTTCAACCCGGAAGTTCCTCCACGCTGTCGTCAGTCCTCCCCTCCTCTCATCACTCGGGCCAGCTGTTTCCAATCAGCCGTCATCTACGACCAGCGGCATTTAAGCTGGATGCAGCGACCATCGAAGTGGGATTATTACACTGAACTGGAACTGTCGGTTAGCGAACCGGCTAACTGTGATTTTCTGGTCTTTTACTTCCTCTCCTGGAGAGTCGGGCGGAGAGAAGTTTCGGGGAGCACCACTCGTGCACTGGGCTACCGCAGACAAGGAGACACTCGGGAGCAAAGGAGGAGCACAATTGGGAACTGCATTATTTGTGAACTGTTGGAATACGTTTTGGAGCTCTGTAAGTAAACGTCTTTTCACCTCAGTCTAAACACGGTGCCTGGGTCCTCTTTCCCTCTCACTTCCGCGACAATTCCATCTGAGAAGGGAATAAGAGCCGGTCTCCCACAACCACTGGTCTCATTTAAACGCCAGGCCAGCCGGATAATTTTTTTAATAAGTGCCCGGGCTACTAAAGGAAGATATACGGTAATCATATCAACATGACCTATGCAGCACCATTAGTATTTTACTATACCAAACATTTTACTCAGCAATGGTAAAAATCAGCAACATGCATTACAGCAGTCATCATAATGGTGTTTATAACCACTATCAGTTGGATAATACTGTGTTTGTCCTTTGTTTTACTATTATAAAGTATTTACTATCACTGCCTGATGTGTTTAATTTAAATTATCCACACTCACTAAACAATGTGATCTCACCTTGCACAGTCAGCTGTGCCCGGCTTTGCATGGTGCCAACGTCACATATATAAATATCTGTGTCCGATTTCTCCAGTGAGGTGATGGTGAGGGACAGCACCACGCCCTTCTGCCTGATGACATACTTCCTTCCGGGTCGCAGCTCTATCAAGCCCTTCAGCCAGGTCGCACGTTTGGCTGGCTGCCTCGTCTCGCACTCAAGTGTCACCTTTCCTTTTTCTTCTGCTCGAGTGTCTTTCAACTCCCTGGCAAATGTGTGCTGTAACTCTGAAATAAAAAGGGAGTTTAGTAAAGCCCTTATACGATCCAGCCATAAAAAAGAAATATAAGCGTGGAGATAATATAGATCCTTTCCATCTGCACCTCCTTGCTGCAAATTATGTTTTTACTTCTACCTATGATTGGTTGGTACCTTTATAAAACAAAGAATTAATCAAAAGTCATTTCAAAGCTACCTCTGATCTCAAGCTTGGCACGGGAGGCTACGCCTTCGGCCTCACAACAATACTCTCCAGAGTCTCGGATAGTGGTACTTTTGATCACCAATCGTGCCAGATGTTTCTCCATGCTCATCTCAAACTTAGGGCTCTCTTTGATCAGACGCCCATTTTTCAGCCAGCGGATGGCGACTTCTGGTTTGGTGATTTCACAGGTCAACTCTGCATCCTCACCAGGCACGGCCTTGACATTCAACAAGTCCCTGAAGATGTGCACTGGCTTCTCTGTGTGAGAAAAAAAAAGAATTTACTTACAACCACACTCAACAGCTTAAAACAATTTACAGTGTAGGATATGTTTATTTGTGTAAGAAATAGTGTATTTCAAACTCTCCAAGCATGGCCATATCTTAAGAAAAATTATTTACCTTTAACAAAAAGCATGGTCCTACAGGTTAGATCTTTAACTGTGAAGACCACATCTCCAGCGTCAGTAAGTAACGCATCTCTAACTGTCATCGTATACATGCGGCCATTGTTGGTAAGCTGAATACGGCTGTTGGTAACCACGAGCTGGCCATTAATTGTCCAGGAAGGTTTATCATCAAGATCATGAGAGAGAAGACACTCAAAAGTGCAGGTGTCTCCCTCAAGGACAGTGGTTGTCTTCAAACGCTGGACAATTGTAATATGCAAGTCTGTAAATACATACAATCAGAAAGCCGCTGAAAATTACCACATATATCAGCAGTACTTCTTGAATTATGCATATGAATTCTATACTAACTGTGGATTAGATTTAACAAAAGTTTAAGACCACTGAGCGTCATTAAACAGGGTGCAAAATAAAGATTATTCTTTTATTACTGTTTTATTTCTTTAATTCTTAATTCTTAAATTGGTTTATGATTTTGAAATACAAGAATCAAAGTTCCTAGCAATGCTTTTACTCAATTTAAGGAAGATAAACCCATATATAACAGTTTACTCTCTAGTTTGAGAGCTTACTAGAAATAACCAAGTGATGTTTATTTTTCTACTACTCACCATGTACTGTGACTTTAGCATTGGTCTGACTTGTGCCGAGATCACACCTGTACTGTCCTGCATCTTCCTTACTCAGTGAATGGATGATCAAAGCCATGGACTTTCCAAACTGGAGCAGCTCGTGTTTGTCATCAGCTCTCAAAACTACACCATCTTTCTTCCAAACAGGAGTCACTGCCTCTTTGGAAATTTCACACTGAAGACAAAGCTCCCCTTGCTCCTCTCCAACTGCATCCTCCAGAGGCCTTAGGAACACTGCTGGGCATTCTGGGACACAACACATGTTAGTTTTTGTATTATTATTAGTAGTAGTACTATTATTATTATGTTTCTGAGAAATTAACACAGAGAAATTTAAGCAACAAAAAAATGATCGGTTACGCCTATCACTGACCTTTAACCTTTAAGGTGGTTGTCTCAGTGAGAAGGCCTGCTTTGAAGGTAACCCTGCTGTCCTGTGGCCGAAGCTTTTTGATTGTGAGGCTGTGCATGGTGCCCATGTGGTGGATCTTGTTGATGGCGTTGGAATAGAGCCGGACATTGTTGAGGAGCCATTCCACATTGGCTACCACATAGTTGAGTTCACATGAGAAAGTGGCGATGCCATTCTCCTCAATTTCCACTGGTTCAAGGTGTTTGACCAACTTCAGTGTCCGCACTACAATACGAAGTCGCAATTCGTCAAAGTATCCTAAAAAGGTTTTATGTTAACATTTGCATCAAACCACAGTGAACCTACCTTCCACTTTAACATGTGCCGAGCTCTGTGAACCTCCAGCCAGACAGCGGTACTGTCCTGCATCCATCCCAGTCAAGCCATGAATGATCAGTTCTGCTCGTTTTCCCTCTCTCTTCATGCTGTACTTGTTCGAGGATTTCAGAGCTGTACGGCCCTTAAACCACCGCACCACCCTGGGAGATGGGGCAAACTTACAGCTCAGAGTCACAGAGCTGTTCTCTTTTGCCTCCATGTCATCCAAGTGGTGGACCACCTGAAGAGGTCGCTCTAAAAGGGAAGACATGTACAGGCACTTTTAAGAGACACCAAAAGCTATTACTTCTTACTGTACTCGTTTACTTGTTCAGTGGAGTATTTTCATTGAAGAATACCATTGTATCAGCTTGAGACTACAATTACTTGACTCTCCCACTGTATAGTCATAGACGGTGTGGGAGACTCACCTTTAACTGTAAGCTGAGCAGTGGAACGACTCTTGCCAGCTACAAAGACCACCGGACCTGACATGGAGCTTTCTGTGGAGGTGAAGCACAGGCTGTGGAGGGTGGCCTCCCTGTCAATGTTCACTGCCACACATGGCTCCAGAACCTCACCGTTCAGTGTCCACTTTGGTGGCCTCCCTGATTTCAAGTTGGTCTCTACCTGGAATAGTGCAAGCTCTGGCTCCATCACCTCCACGGATTTCATCCCCCGCACTATGGTGATAGCCTGCTCTGCATGTAGAGCATAATACATATTACCTCTACTGCACAAGTCCTGACTTATAATAACATCACTCATCACAGTTTGAGTGTGTGGGAACCTCACCCTCTACCAGAAGCTGACAGGAGGTTTTATCATCCTCTGCATCACATGTATAGGTGTCTTCATCTGAGGAGCAGACATCATTGATAGCAAGCTGCCTGTAGATATCTTGGCTGATTAGCTGATACTTCTTGCTGGGAAGTAGCTCCTTCCTATTCTTGTACCACCTGACCTCAGCATTAGGCCGTGACACTTGGCACTCTAGCAGACCTCGGTGGCGATACATGGCGATTTTTACTCTCAGAGGGCGCACTATTTGGACTGGAAGCTCTAAGAATGGAACGACAAACTTCACAGCTTAGGTGACCAAATTGGTTTGTATGTTCTTCATTGTTTTATAAGAACTATTTCTTGTGTGTTTATCAGAATTTCTTTCTTGTCAAGTAAGTGAGGTGTGAATCTCATAGCTCACCTTGTACCATGAGAGTTGCACAGGTTGAGACCCGCTCTGCCGTGAATCTGATCTCCCCTGCATGTTCTTGTCTGACGGACTTGAAGAATAAAGTATGAGTTTTACCTGAAATCACATTAAACCCAGTATTTTATTATGTTTATAACCTTTTCCTCAGTTAACTCTCCGAGTTCCCCTTATGGTTCAGGTATCAATGATCGAAGCTCATCAGTTCAAGCAATTACATGGATAGCTCCCCCCAAAATAAAGACTACTGCTAAGATAATTCATCTTTTACCTTGGTGTCTGATCTTGGTGCTGTCCCCAGGACGGATCCGGCAGTCATCTCTGTACCACCGACCATCCACATCAATCTGATTGACCTCGCACAAGAAGGTTACAGGTTGACGCTCGATTGTGTCAACATCTTCCAGCTCCTTCACAATGTGAATGTCCCTAGCTGGCAGGAAATATCCACACTATGACTTGAAACTTTATTGGGTAAATACAATCTGACATGAACTACAAAATATTACATATTACTCCATAGCATTATTTATTGAACTAAAATTAAAGATGGTGTACTGTCAATTTAATATGACTGTATCTTCTGCAAACTGGCAGTTCCATAGCTTTGTTTGGTTTTTAACATTGATTAGTTTCAATGAAAAAACAGAAACATTGCATTAAAGACAACACAAAAGATTTGGCAACAACCGTCTGTCAAAATCCAGCAATTGTTGGACATTTCAACTATAACATGCACTTTACTACAAAAACTACACCATCTTAAAAAAAAACAAAAAAAACTGATTAACCTCCAGTGTGTGCTTCGAGTTATTCAAGCCCTGGAGAAAGTCACTGACCTGAATTTGGGATCTAACACAGAGATGGTCTGGGCCATAAAAAGAAAAACATTCAATCCTGTGAGCATGCAAGAAGTTTTATTACATTACCTCTGACAGTGAGTCGGCCTGAGGTCTCAATGCCATTAGCTTGAAAGGAGAACAAACCGGCATCGCCTAAAGCCACCCTGTTCAGTAGGAGGGAGTGTTTCTTCCCATGTGTGCTGATGCGACAGTTGGGTTTAGATTTAAGCTGCATCCCACCCCTCAGCCACACGCCCTCTATGTAGGCTAGGTTAAGAGTAACCTCAAAGGAGCAGCTCTCACACTCAGAGACCTCTACGTCATCCAATCCCTTCACCACCTGCAGACGATTCTCTGGCAAACAAATACACACACACAGTGTTAGAGGCCTAAAAGACTTTGACTCATTGCGAGAATTCTATTGAAAATGTACAAATGCATTTTAGAAATAAACATACTTGCAGCTGCTACTATTCCTCCAGGCTTATTGTCTCCCATGTCTCTTGTTCTTGACTGGAGAAGTTTTCTATCACAGTCGGCAGGCTGCAAATACAGTGGCATACAAACGTACCTGAGGTGACCCTGAGTGATATGTTGTCTAATCATGATTACAAAAAAAACTAAAAATCAGTTTCTACACTAACTTATACTGTCATGGCTGCAGTAGCAGTTGTGTGGTGTTTGTGAGTAAAAGACCCAAGATGCAGGCACTGGCTAGGATGCAAATGAGCTTTATTTACAGTGGGTAACAAACAAAAGGAAGCTCCAGGAGTCCAAAACAAAAAGTCTTTAACACACACACTGGAGCTTGTGCAAAACAGTCCAAAACAGTTCAGGTGGCCAACCCGGAAGCTGACAGCACAGCAGTTCATCACTGAGCAGTTCAGGGGGCCGTCCCAGAGGTTGACAGCCCCAGAGTCCAAAACACAGACCCGGAGGCCGACCGCACGGAAGACAGTGTTGGTGTGGAAACAGCTCTGGAGGCCGGCCGTATGAAAGACGGCGGCAGCAAGGGAGTAGATCCGGAGGCTGCCCATGACATGGTGAGGATGTCCAGCAAGAGGTGGCGAGGTGCAGGCAAAGCAGGACATGGACGAGCAGGACATGCAGGGTGGCAGCCAAACCAGACGAGGCAAGACCAGACAAGGGTGTGGCAACCACAGTCGATGGAGCTGGACCAGATGGTGGTATGGCAGCCACAGGCGATGGAGCAGGTGGTGGCACTGCAGATGACGGTGTGGAAGCTGCAGGTGGTTGTGCTGCAGGTGATGACGTGGTAATGGCAGGTGGAAGCTGAAGGGACTCACCAGAGCCATCAGCTCTTTTAGGATAAAATCCTGCACGAGCAGGTGAAGCGACCCCAGTAGCCATGGGAGATTGGAAATCAGTCGCTGTAGACGTGCATCCACAGCGCGATGAAACTCCTTCCCCTCATGTCTTAGCAACAGGTTGATCAACGCCAAAACAGAATCAATAAAGTCCTCGCGGAGCTCATCGGACAGTGCAAATGCCACTGGGTCCATATTTTGGTCGGTCTGTACTGTCACGGCTGCGGCAGCAGTTGTGTGGTGTTTTTGAGTAAAGGACCCAAGATGCAGGCACTGGCTAGGATGCGAGTGAGCTTTATTTACAGTGGGTAACAAACAAAAGTGAGGGTGGCAGGGACAGAACTAAGAAATAACCTGAACTGGAAAAACTAATAAAGAAACCTGAAACCACAGCATTCGGGGAGAGACACGGGATGAAGAGCTGAGAGACGCAGCGGACTGACGACGAGCACAGGAAAGCACACACTATAAGTACACAAAGGGAAAGAAGGAAAATGCACACAGGAGGGAGACACAGCTGAACCTAATAAGCATGAAGATACAGGGAGGATGCAATCTGAATACACTGACATAAGACACAAGCTTTTGGTAGCATTTGTAGACTGACGAAGGCTGTCCCAATTCGAAGACTGCTCCAAATGCGTCCTTCATTTCCCCAAATCTGAAGGATGGGTCTGGTGTATCCTTCGTGTCCCAAGCTATCCCAGAATTCATAGTGCAGCCCAGCCAATTACAGTTTCCAACAATGGTGGCAGCTACTTCGTTTTAATGTTACTCTTATTATTCTTTCTGGGTCACAAAATAAACTTTTAACATATTTTCAGGCGAGAATGTAGCTGTGTAAACTTCAAATATCTGCTCAATTTATCGAGACTTCACGTATTTGCAAAAGTGCTCCGACATTTTCGAAGACGTCTGTTACCCACTAGCTCAATCGCTGAGTGGTTTGTCAAGGCGCTCAGGGGGGTTTTACACAGAGACCGACTGAACTGACTGAACTGGAACAGAGGAAGCACAGAACCAAAAACCTAACAACTAGCAACTCTAAACAGAAAACAACCAGAATAAACTAGAACATAAGATAATAATAATAATGATAAACACAAAACGCTGGGTCAAATGACCCAGGACCATGACACATCCAGCTCACGCTAACAGTTCGGGGGTACAGACGTTACAGATATTGTTTTCTAAATAATCTGTCGAAGTGCAGCTGCTTCAATCTTTTGGACACCACTACAAAAACAAATCTAATTCCTTTCAGGCTAATCATGACAGAATCCACAACTTCTAAAATGGTAACCCTATCATGGCATCAGTCTCTCATATTGTTGATTCCTGTGATGGCATGCCAGTCTGTAATGAAGAGCAGCGTAATCTCTGTCACCTCACTTGGCTGAGTTCATCGCCACCAATATAGACTCAGCTGTGATCAAACCTCCATAAGGCAGCATGCGCTGAACTCAGAGGAAGGGAAAGCTTTGAAAAGCCAACAGGAGGCCAAATGAGATCTGACAATGACCTATTGATATGATATTTGAGATCATTAAATACTTATGCCAGCTCCTCCCACAAGCACTGCAAGCATAGGCCTTTAAATCTTAAATCTTTAAATCTACATTACCTACCAGCTAAAATGGTATTTTATGATGCGTCACACACGGCATTGTGTTTGGAGCCAATTATCTAGATTACCTGTAGAGCCCTAATATTTTATGATAAGCCTATTAAAATCTATTCGGCCAAATAACCATAGACACCATAGAAATAAAAACTGAAAACCCTTTGCAGATCAATACAGCAAATCAGTGTATTTACAAGGTTAATACAACTCTGCAATATAATTCAACTATAGAATTTTCCAGTAATACTCGATTTAACAGTGATTTCTTGTTAGGCTATATAAAAACTAATTAGTAATTAAAAAATATAGTTAATTAGTGTGTACATTTCCAAATTTAAAAAAGAATACTTAAGCTTACCTGCACTGATGCACCACCTCTCAGATTAACCAGTTGTAAGTTGCTCTATAGGAAAAATTCATGCCTGCATTCACTTTTTTTGCACCAATTTCAAAAAAGCAAAATTACTTTATCCAATACAAAAATGAGCTGCATAAAACATCCACCGTGGCAACACATCCTTTCTAAGAGAGCCTTTAAGGTTAACGAGACATATTTAATCCACCAAAGAGCGTGTCCATGCTTCCTTGTGCATCCCAGTTCCCAAAGTTGACAGGCTATAGTGCTTTCTCTTTTTTTTTTTCTTGCTATTATGGAGCATAGTGATGAACAGCTGACATATCTCTCCCCACACACTAACCTCCAAAATAGCCTTCTGTCAGTATGAGGGTAAAGATAGCTTTGGCTTTAATGGTGCAAGGCACCATATGTTCGACATCACTGGAACCATGAAAAACAATCAAAAATACAGTGGCCCAAGTGTCTTTGATGGTTTTCCACTGTGCATCAACAAGTCATCAACCAGCTTACACTGACCCACATCTGCCACAGTGTCTAAAACCTGTTAGAGATAGAGACATCAAAGTCAATGGCAACAAGAAAGAGGACGTTTCTTCCACTGCTAAAAGACAATGAAAGATGAATACATATTTAAAATCTTTACAAAACAAAAACTGTGTGAACAAGTTTGAATTTATTTAGGATTTTTTGTAAACCGCAAAGGGTCAAAAGTATACCTACATATATGTAAAATTATAAGTATACATCTAAGGTTATGTGTCCCTTAGCAAGTCTCACCTTGATAGGACACCTTTGGAAGCCATCAAAAAGCCTCTGGCATAATAATGGCTGGATATTTCCCTGCTCATCTTGGGAAAGATTGGTGGAGTTCAATTAAATTGGTGGGTTTCTTGGTGCAGAACCAGTTTTTAAGCGTAGTCCATAAATTGGAAGTTGGGATTTGGGAAGGCCCATCAGAGAGGTATAATTTAGAAGATTATAATTTTAAATAACTGTACAAAAATACCACTTATTTGGATATGTCACCACTTTGCTGAGGTCAGGAAGAAATCACAAACTGTCACCTTTCAATGAGAGGAAATTGATTAGGATGTTCAGGAAATGCCCAGAAAGTGTGTCATGAAACTCTTGGAACACCAGTTTCACTTTCCCCAGTTAAAGCTTTACACAGACTGAGAGGATGCCGAACGAGAAAGACGCCACTGCTCAATAATCCAAGCCTTAAAGCGCAGATGAAATTTGCAGGTGTACACATGGACAAACAAAATGCCTTTTGGTGAAATGTTCTATGGTCAGAAAAGACAGAAATTGACCTAGTTGGCCACAATGCCAGGAGGTGTGGGAGCAGCATGGTGGTTACCACTGTTGCCTCACAGAAGGTCCTGAGTTCAATTCCACCATCAGGCTGGGTTCTTTCTGTGTGGAGTTTGCATGTTCTCCCCGTGTTTCTGTGGGTACTCCGGCTTCCCCCCGCAGTCCAAAGACATGTAGTTAGTGGTGATAGGTTCATTAGTGTTGCCCATTGGTGTGAGTGTCTATGTGTTAGCCCTATGACAGTATTGCACCAGCAATCAAGCATGGTGGTAGTAGCGTTATGCTTTAGGGCTGTTTTTCTGTGAGTAGTACTGGTACATTTCACAAAGTAAATGGAATAATGAAGGAGGAGACCCTCCAAAATCTTCAACTACACTTTAGATTAACAGATATATAGATGAAACTGGGACACAGCTGGGTATTCAAACAGGAAAATTTGTTTTTAAATGGATACAGCAGGCTAAAATTAAGCTTCTGAAATTGCCTTGTCAAAGCCCTGACCTCAAACCTGTTTTAAAATGTGTGGACTGCGTATAAAAGCCAGGTCCATCTCAGGAAAATGACCCGTTTGACTGAACTCTATCAAGAGTGGTCAACCATTCAGCCACCATTATGCTGTAACATGTTGATGACTACCAATAGCATCGGGTTTAGGTGCAAATTGCTAAGGGACATTTAACTTAATATTAGTGGGGTGGGTGGACTCTTTGGACCCTTTTTGGATTAGAGAAAAACACAAAATAAATCCAAACTTGTGCACCAATTTCTTGTTTTTTAAAGTCATATAAGATATATGCTGTAAAATCATTCCACTGTGGAAAAAGAACAGTTCAAAGAAATCATTAAAAACCCTAAATTACTTTGACATTCATGTCCATGATTAGTGTATGTAACCTTTGACCACAACTATATACAGAGACACACAAACTGTATGCTGTCTACAACTGACATTTACTATCACCAGAATAGGCAGCAAGCTGCTGTGTACCCACATGAAACCACGATGTCAAAGCTCAATATGTCCCAAAAACCAAATACAGGAAATATTACAAGACAGTCAAAAGCCTAGCAACCAACCATGCTTCAGCCTTTATGCAATTGTTTTCACATTTTTTATATTTGTGGGAATCCCTCATCAAAAAAAGAACAAAGCCAGTGCCAGGCAGCATTGTGTAAACCTCAGTTTGACAGACAGTTCCATGTGCTGCTGAGCCCAGTCCAGTGAAACTGTATCAGCAGAGATTATCTCTGTGGAGTGCTGCTGGGGCACAAAAAATAACCTGTCATCACTGAGAAGGAAGATGGTGGTCCACAGAAGCCAGCCAGTCTCAATTTACGGGTTTCCAGAAGCTCATTTGTAACAATGCTTTAAGAGGTAAAATATCGAGTCGATTTAGGAACATAAAATATTTCAATGACGTATTTCTGACTCTATTTTTCCAGAAGGCTGTCATTGTTTCTCAAGATGAAAGACGACACGGCTCTAATGTCTAAAGTGTGAAGATGTCCAAAAGACAAGCTTTGTATGATGAAATGTGGATCTTTGTGGACAGTGCACAAACTCTAAAAATAGAGTCACGGTAAAGGAACCAAGTCAATGCGAAGATCTGTTGAGGGAATTTAGAAGTTGACGAAACAGCTGAACGCTCCAACTAAGCCTCTGGATCATGTTGGAAACACTCCCCCTCATGTGTTTGACATTTCTTCTGAGCCTGACTCTCTACACTAGACAGGCAATAACAAAGGAATACACTGTAGGACTCTTCAGCAACCTATAATTATTTACAAACGTGGCCATTGTAGTTATATAGGTGGCCTAAAAATTTATTTTACTCTCAGTTTGTGTGACACCTAAAAACAAGTATATCCTTAACTTTCATAACTGAGTGCTATAGCCAGGAAACCACAGCCATATGACACAACAACATTAGATGTCCTTGACTGAGCAGTCTTGGCACATCTAATAACAGCTTAGCCTTAAGTCTGACAACTACAGCCACGAGTGTCTGTCCAAGAGTTTAACAGATTATTGAAAAAAGATTCTGGCCATATTTATATATTTAAAGTTGACATATTTATGTATATCAACTATAATATACATAAATATATAAACTCCACCTCAGAGGCCAGGTCATTCAGAAGTAAGGATGAACAGTGAAAACTGTCACGGCGTTGAGGATGAGGACCCAGAAGCAGACAGAGATGAGGAGTCGAGGAGTGCAGGTTTTAACAGAAAACGAGCCTTTATTCTGGCTGATTACAGGAACGCAAAACAAAAGGCAAGCACAAAAGCTAAACTAACCTAAACTGGGAAAAACTAGAAACTAAGGCAGACTATGAGACACTATGGCAAACTGTGGTGGGTTTAAAAGACATGGTGACAAGAACTCAATGACAAACACAGACTTAAATGCACCGGAGATAACAAGGGGGACGGGGAACAGGTGAGAACACAGCAGGGACAAATCAGGGCTGACGAGACTAAGGAAGCCAAACTAGACACATCGACAATGAGTCTGGACCTACAAATTAAACAGGAAACACAAAATAAAGACACAGATGCAGAGACACGGGCTTTACATAGGGAACAATGAAGGGACACCAAGGTAGGGATGACAGAACATAGAAACAGAGGGAGCACAAGGAAACATGAGGGCCAGGGACCTGAAACAATACATAAAAATAACAACAACCTAAAACGCTGGGTGACTGATCCAGGACCATGACAGAAAACACTTTTTTTAATGGAAGGTCATTTTTAAGGTCGAGTTCATGTGCATACCAGTAGTGCCTACAGTCCTGCCCTGGCATCCACTGAATACAAACAAATACGACAAAGTTGAGAGGATGAAATCCTACACCAAGCAAGCAAAACGCGGAAAAAAATAACACATTGCAGAAGTGCGTCTCTTCAGTTCCCACATGCACACCGACTATTGTAAGAATCCTTTCTTCTTACACAGTAGGAAAAAAAAAGACCTTGTCCCAGCTTTTTGGAAACATTTTGCTGACATGAAATTGAAAATCATCAAACTACTATATTTAATAAACTGTAGGATGCAAATGATTTGAAAATGACTGCATTCTGCTTTCATTTATATTTTACAGAAGAAGGTTACGCCTGCACAAAGAGACAAGACAAACACTTCGATGCATCATCAAATGGGGCAACCATTAAAGCACACGGGCAAAAAGACAATGAATACATCTTAATTAATTTTTTATTCATTTTAGTCATGATGAAATATAACAGTGTAAGCCCCACTGAAGGTTAAAACACATGCACACAAAAAAATGAAAAGAGATTCATTTTTTTCCTTTCTTCTTTGCATTTTTGTCTTTAGGCGGTTCGTCTAACTTTCCTGAGGCAGCTTTAATTCGTTTCTTACCCAGGGGAGTCTTCGCATACCAGCTCTGTTGGAAAATGCAAAGAAATCCTTTAGGTTAAAAACCTGTTTTTATGAGTTTAATGTCAATGACAACAATACAGTCAAAGAATTCAAATGTAACAAAATCCTAAAGAGTAACTTAACAACCTCTAATAATCTTGTTTGGTGATCTCTGGTATTTAACCTTTCACCCAGCTAAAAAAGGATCCACAGTACAGTTGTACTCTTTGACCTCATGACCCACCGCAGGATGTTACTACAAGTCCATTTTTAGCTACAATTATCAGAAATTCTGAGGTCAGAGTAAAGAAAATCTGAAACTTTGCGACATAGTTGGGCAGCAATATTCTGCTTCTCAGCCTGTTGTTAAGTTACTCTTTACATAAAAGACATCCACTTTACTTTCAGGGACTCCTCCTCTTCCTGGAACACAGGGTCAATCTTGGCTAACGGGGCGACAAATTCAGCAGCAGTCAGCGGCCTTTTTGTCTGCTGGAAGACTCGATGTTTGGTAACGACACTCTGAATCACTTGGACTATGTGACCTGGAGTATAGCCGTCGGAAATCTTCGAAAGAGAACTGAGATCCAAAGCCTCGGTCACTTCACCTCCGTATTTTTTGATCAGTTGCTTCCACAGGACTGAAAGTAAACAGAGTCAAAGTCAAGTTTAACACCAACTCAATAAAAATACCTTTATTATAAAACTTGTCTTTACTGCGTCTTGAGCCGTAGTCAGGTCTTGGAATGAGGAGGATTTTGCTGAACATTTTGCACAGTGACTTCATCTCAGTATTTAGTGGATCTCTAGTTGTTCCTATGACCACGACACGATCCTCCCCTTTGATCAGTTTGAGGAACTTGGGGAAATCTTTCTTCAACCGCTTAGGGTCCAACTATTAAACACATTTAAAAAAAAAAGAGACAAAAATGAAAAAAAAACATTTGTACAAAATGATAATTCCAGTGTGCCTTTATCTGGTTTAAGAGTACCTCTTTTTCCTCCTTGGGGATTTTCTTGTAAAACATTTTCTCTGCGTCTTCGATCCAGATTACTGAAGGCTGCATCAGTCTCGCAACCTGTGTGTAAATGATTAGGAGGAACCGAGCTTTTACGGTCTAGCTAAGCAGGATGTAAATCTTCATTTCTTTCGTCCCATCTCCTCTTATTTGGGTTACACTCCAACGAGTGCACACATGAGTGTCTCATGGCATTTCATAGGTTTGCAAGACAATTTGCTGCATTTTTCTACACAATGACTTCCTTATTCTGGTTGACATTAACTAATTTTTCATGTAAGTTCATCAAGGTTATGCCTTCATAACTTTAAGTCTTTCAGATTATGACAGAAAAAATTGACTATAATCTGATTTTAGTCTTTAAACCACTGAAATGTTCTCATTTGTGCTCCAAACACGAGATTATAGAAGTGATTAAAAACACTGAAAAGGCACAGGATTGTGGTTCAGTTTTACCTTAAACACCATGTGAAGCATCATGGCTAGCCCACTCTTGCCTGGGTACTTTCCGACTATGTTCAGGGGAGACAGATCAAACAGGCAGGCACCTGTCTCATGGCAAACTGCATGGACAAGCATCTTTTTACCCACACCCTTGGGTCCGACCAGTAGGACTGCCTTTATCAGAGGAGCCTTCTCATGTACCGCCTGAGAGCCTGCAGATAACATGCATATTATTTTCAAACCACAGATATTTTCTGTCCCGTTGATGTTAAATATCAATTGCATGGCTTTAATACCTAATGGCAGAACTGCATATAGAGATATGACTTGTCGCACATCTGACAATGATGGCATGGGCTCAATGTCATTTTGCCTCAGTGTGGTCCCCAGGTAGTTATAGTTACCTAAGAAGAAAAGGTAACAACTATTTGACTAATAATTATTAATAAAATAACTCTAAAGTTTACACCAAGTCTCCTGTTTATTAGTTTTACATAGACACAATACAAATGTTCTGTAAAATCATAATCAGTTTATACATTTTACCATAATGAAAACTACAATATTAAATTGTATCATGATAAAATTCAACCATATAACCACTTATAGGATTAAGTTACGGCATTTTCTGCTATTTAATCTTTACTTAACTGAACTGTGATGTATGGATATAGACAGTCGGTGCAAAATGATCAAAAACTGCATTGAAACACTGTATTAGATTTGATTAGTTTTAGTAATGTGAGCCTAAGAAACTGGTGAATGACTATATTCTTGAGAGATTACGGCGCTCATAAACCAGAAGAGGGCAGCACATCCACACGCCATAATTTCGAGATAAAACGGCTCAATTATGAATGTTCTGCGGAGTGCCAACACATCATTTACAAACACACAAAAACAATACAACCAGGGTTATAATTAGACAAAAAGATTGATGTAAGTTGGCGACGCAGTTTGCACAAACAATATGTCGTCTCTCACCCAAGAAATCCTGCATCCGAATACTATTAGCCTGTTTCAGCAAACCCTGTTCCACCAGCTCCTGACACAGAGACTCCAGAGTCCTACAGATATAAATAAATGATGAAAATATTCTCGAAATCATTTCTGCATTGTGCTGAAAATCAAATAGAATTAGGCTCTGCGTGACCTTACCGATCAGGTGTCAGGTCTTTTTCCTTTTTCTTCTTCTTTCCACCCTTACCGCCTTTCTTCTTCTTCTTTGCCTTACCGCCCTTGTCTTTATCCACAGACAGCTTCCATTCAGCCAGTTCTTCTCTCATCTGCACATCAACCTGGTTCG
Organism: Pelvicachromis taeniatus; assembly: GCA_015108175.1. Taxonomy (NCBI): domain Eukaryota; kingdom Metazoa; phylum Chordata; class Actinopteri; order Cichliformes; family Cichlidae; genus Pelvicachromis; species Pelvicachromis taeniatus. The sequence continues at coordinate 8,242 of VURO01046338.1, read as the reverse complement.
AGCAAAACATCACCAGCGAGTGAGACATTAAATGAATTCTCTGTTAAGCTCATAGAACATGTTCATTAAAAAGTGTTTTTAAGGCTAAGCGGAAATAAACACATGTTTGGTTGTGAAATGAACCACGCCAAAGGTTTACAATATGAATTGCTTTTAAAACGGCGTATTGTGTGCTGGAGCCAACAATACCTTCACTCGAATTTCCGCTTCAATCAATTTCCTCTTTTCTTCCTTGATCAGCTCCGGGTCATGCATTTGGTTGAAGTTTCCATACTCATTGCGTTTGCGCCAAAAGGCTGAGGATGACAAAAATGCACTGCAGGCTTTAAGTATGCGTAGAATAAACTATTACACTCACAAAAGTGTGACAATTGGCCAAAACAAACAAAAACCTTTATGGTTAATTTAGCAGATCACTATTTGAACGAGACACTTTGTCTTCAACTGAATGTCAATTACGAAACCTCATTTTTAGTATGCTGATATCAGGAGTTCCATTTTTAACAATTACAGGGGCCGTAAACAAACAGTCACACTCACTCAGATAACGGTGAACTTTTTCATACCTGCATAGATTTGATTTTGAACATCCAGGTCTGGCAGAAAAGCAGAGGGCAGCATCTTCAACCCTGGCTCCTCCACCTAATCATGACACAGTTACACTGATGAACTTAGAGTGAAGCATTTTGTTTTGCTTTTGGTTTGATTGATCTCAAATTTTCCCACATTTTCTATATTCTTATCTAAGAGACAGCATATAGAATAAAATAATCAGATTACAAATTGTTATACTAAATTAAAAATTCAATGCAGCCGTGTCTCCCCACCTCCTCGGCTTTTTTCTCCTTATCCTTTTTGTTCTTATCCTTCTTATCCTTCTTTTCTTCTTTTCCTTTAGGTTTGGCTTTGGCCTTGGCCTCTTCTTCTTTTGCAGCAAGTTCTTCCAACAACTAAAAAGAACCCACCGACACCATTGTTTAAAAACAATATCAAGGTATGAATTGAATAAAACGTTTAAATCAAGCTGTATTCTACCTGCTTAGGGGTCTTTTCAGCAAAAATGAGGGCAGAACCTCCATCTTCTTCATCTGGATAGTCTGGAAATTTTCCTGTAGCATTACTATAAAAAACATATAAGAATAAAACGTGAAACTGAACCCATTGAGTGTGAAAATGCTCCTTGACCAGAGGAAAAAAACCATGCAAACAAACGCTTCTGCTACCTTACCGGCACTCAATGAACCATTGCTGAATTTGTGCCTTCATGCTTTTGCTCATGTCATCCCCTTCCATATCCCGTAGTTGGTTCGTCACATCCACTATGGCCTTTTGGAAAGCTTCCTCATGCTCCATCTGTTTCACTCGTGTGGACGCCTCAATGGCCTGGGCGGTAATTTCTGCAGGGCGAAGCGCCTCATAATTTGCATCTACAGCCTAGAACAAAACAAAAACAAAAATTCTAGACTCTAGTGTTTCCTTATAAACATGAAAAAGAATTCACTCAAAAAACAAATATGTGGCTTAACTTGATGATGCCGCATTTTACTCACCATTCCCAGAAAAATCATCTCTTCCTTTCTGGCAATTTCTGTCCTCTTCCTTTGCATGTAACCCTTCCACACCTGCAAATTACATTCAATTATATCTGTGAGCATGAAAGAGTGCTTACACAAAAGAAGATAGCATATGACACACGGTATGTCAGTAACAATGGACCTTTTGGATGCAGACTGCAGCTAATTCAACACTTTCTGCTCCTTGTGCCTTGATCCTCTGTGCAGCATTCACATTTAACTTTTTCATATTGAACTTTGCCCTTCCACGTCCTTGTCGTGCCCGCTCTGCCACTTGAATAATCTTCACTGCCTCCTCTTGACTCATCTCCTTGGCTATTACAGGCTGTGTGGACCAAAAAAGAATGGACTAAAGTACGGAAATACCTTCTGCATGACACTGATCCATTAAATATAACACTTATTGCATAAGTATGTAATAAAATGACAGGAACAAATTAAGCAAGAACGTTTCAGGACTTTAATTTAAAAGATTTGGCTCCTTTTCAACTCACTTCAGGAGTTTCAGTAACCTCCACCATTTTAAGGAGATCAGTCAGCATTGCCTTTTTTTCTTGCACTTCTGTGGTGCATTCACTGTGAAAATAGCGAGGGATGGGCATCTCGAGGTCGGCCTAACAGGACATCAAAGTAAACAGTTGTTATTGTGTTGACCCATCCTATATACAGGGCATGGGTGTGTATAAGTCTCATTTGTTTTTATCTTGAACTCAAAAATAAAACTTACAGGTAGGAGCTTCAAATCATGAAGCACATCATCCATATAGTGGTACTCTGAAAACTCTGTTTCCACCATTTCATTTTTCAGCTCTAGCACCCTCCCCATTACGCTGTCAAGAACTGAATGAATAAATCTTCTCTTCTGAGGGTGGACCATCAGGTCGTACACTTTCTCCAGCTGTCTGAAGATCTGGATGTAGCGTACATAACGCATGACCAAACGCTGGAAGAAAACTACTCTGTCTTTTTCAGGGCGTGGGGGCTCAGATGGTAGTTCTTCAGCTAGCAGACGCCTCAGCTCCAACTGGGCATTTGCCCACAGCTGCTGGTAACTCCTAAAAAAATGGAAGCAATCTGATGAGCTTGTGCTAGAATGAATAGTATATATGAGTGACAATCCTGAAAAGTACATAATATTTTATGCAGGTTCAAAGAACATTCATTTAAAAATATTAATACATTTTATTAATAAAAGATCATTACTTGAAAATGCTAATAACAACAAAGCTAAATATTTCAAGAGCAAAAAGCAGCACACTTCAGCTGAATGGAGTATCATTTGTTTACCTTCGCTGGAGAGCCGATATCAGGATTAACAACAGCAATAAGCGGAATAACCCTTTATTTATTCTATGATAATATGTTGCTTTCTGACGTGTTGCCAAATTTGAAATATCCCTGCTATTTCATGACAGTTCCTGTCATACTTTCTTTAGTTTGAGTTATTGGGTACAGGTATTTTCACGTTTTACGCACAACAAGCTAACATTAAACTATCACTTCACAACAACAAAGCATGTGGCTTTTAGAAATGTTACCTTTGCGACATATTTATGCCTCCACGTTTCTCTAATCAGACAGGAATCAACCAAAAAAAAAGGTCCCACAGAGCCAAAACTAAACTAGGGTTAGCTACAGCTAATTAAATGTTAGCTCAGCCTTCAGTGCTTGGTCTGTTTCCATAGTAACAGTAATACAGGAAGTCTGTCCGCTTTGGAAAGTCGTGGTTCCCTCCGCAGTTTGAGTTAGTGCGTAGGTTAAGTTGAGGATACGCTGAACACAAGATAATTGATAAGTGTCAAGATACCTTTGGTGCACCCAGAAAATGATCACTAAGGATTATAGAGGTTGTGCTAAGGTTATGTTCAGGTAAAGATAAGCGAGAACACAGTTGTTTGATGGGGAACACAGAGGCAGCACCTGAAAGGACACGACATTGTTTTTTTTCATATATTAAAAAAAAACATAGACTTCTACACCAATAATATTAATAAAATAATATTGTCATCTTCTTCTTCGCGCTCATGCTTTTTTTAAATCACTAATAAATAATGAATGACGAAATGTACATCTAAAGCCTCCCCAAGCCACATGAGCTCTTTACGCAACTAGGTGACGTGAACGCATGCAAAGTGCAAATGTGCATCTCTGTAAGCATAAATAGAAGCCTGTTAATAACTGAATACAGATTAAACAATGAAAGACTTCCCGCATTAATAGATTTGCCTCAATATTATAATCATCCACACTGCCTTGAAACCACAGTTTGTATTTTAGAGTGGATTGGAGTCACAGTTCCAGGAGCTGAGTCAGCAGATGTGTCTGTATCAGATGTATGTAGCGACCCACTAATTATACCAATCTGTAAGCCCTGCCACACTTATAGGTAAAGTTATAGAGTCATACACAGTTGTTACATGACTCTGTTCAGTATGGGTGGGAAAAAGCCGGATGGCTGCTCCAGGAGGCGCAATATCTGCAGCGCTTAGGCGGTCACAAGACTTGGACATCGGTGAGCAAAAACATCGGCACGCTGACAGGTCAGCTAGAAGCTCATAGGCCCACAGATTCTTCACTTCTCTGCATCCAACAAGTTGTTCTTTTTGGAAAACTGGACTCTCGTGCGCTTCCGCGTCGCGGTCTTTGTCGTGTTTTTCTTTTCTTTCTTTAATGGACATTATAGTGCACAGGGGTCTTTTTCAGGTCTTCTGCCAGTATTGTATCTATAAGAGGGTCGTTTTTATTTGCAAGTAGCTGCTCCCGTTTAACTACAACTAGTGATGTTTTTGGTGCGTAAAGGAGTGGCTCATGCCTAAGTGAGCGAGTGCCACTGGAAGGAATTACACCAAAGATGTCAACATTGCTTTACCACCCACTCAAAATCGATTGTATTACCTTCAAGAAGGTGGCTCCTCGTATAAATAGGAACGCATTATTTCAAGAAAGACGGTGGTGAACACATTCTGTTGGCTTTCTCTCCTGTCGGGACCGCAGATAATTTGCTGAAGACAACTGTGTCCACCCTCCAGGACATAAGCATCTTTAACTCCTAAATTAGTAAGTTTTGACTTCAATTAAATGCGTTTGCGTTACTCTTGTATTAAACAAAGGGAAACTGGAGTTTTGTGCGGTGATTAATCCCCTTTCAGAAGTTACTTATTTTACCTCCAACATGTAGATTTGATTTATTTTGCAGTAATAATGGAAATGTGAAGGATTTCAAATATCAGTGCTCATAATGCAAATCATAATGCAAATTGTGCAAGTTTGTTTTTGGTCATTCCAATCAAACAAATAAGGCTTTTAATGTAATCAGTCTGTAACAAAACCTGTCTGCTCATGCTTTCAGACAGTAAAGTCATGCAGGTGGAAAGGAAATGGCACATACTTCTCACTATCTTCTTTCTGCTCATCACTTCGGGTCAGTGTATGGAGAGCAAGGAGGACAAGCAGAAAGAACGAAGGACCCTGTTGGATCTAATCTTACAGGTTATCAGAGACAGCCAGCAAAGGGAGAAACCCATCTCCAGGCGCTGTAGCAGCGGACTCTTCACTTCAGCACAAGACTTGAAGTTCTCCTCCCGGGAAAAGCCTTTCTATGTCCCTAGGCTGGATAACAGTAGACTCTCAGGTAAGCTGATAAGATTTATTTTTAGATTCTGATGATGAACGCATAATCCCCATTTTACAGTTGGGGACAGCTGTCAGTGTTCTGGGCAGTGCTGTACGTCTTATTCAAGAGCTTCATTTAGCTGATTGGAAACTGGTTTATTCAAGTTAAGTCGATAGATTTTTTTTAAATACAATTCAATTTCACACATCTTTAAATGGTGCTTAGAAAGGTCAGTATCCAGATCCATCTGTCCTCAAGTGTCCAACTAAATTTAAAGTGTTTTCTGTGAACACAACGCAGGTATGCTTCATTTGTGCCAGACTTTTTTGAAAACCTCTTTTCTGACCATGTTTCTTCAACACGTGTGTCCGTGTTTAACTGACTGTTCGACAGACGGAGATGTGGATAGGCTAATTAAGGTAGGAGGGGCATGATGATGCTAAACTTGTGAATGAGTCATTCAGTATGATTCACTATGGACTCTTTAACGTGAATGATGAGCGCCCAACATGCACACAGGCACTGTGGTGTCCTAGAAAGCATCTCCGACAGAGCAGATAAAGCAGACTGGTTGGGCTGTGTCACGTACACAGCATTGCATCACTGATACTCTAACTAAAATATTTTTTTGACCGTTATGGAATGAAGAGCTTGTATGAGGAGACTATAAACACTGGTCTTTATCTGTAAAGACTATCCAGAGCATGTTACTGATACAAGAATATGAATTTTGCCCTTTAACTTTATTACTAAAACTGAGTTAGCTCAGATGTCTTAGAAAGTGCTCGGTGGTGCTTTGCCTTCACAGGTTCATTCATGTAAAGGTTTATGTCAAGACTAAAATCAGGACATTTCAGTAAATCTGCATTAACACAGCAACTCGTCAAATATCAAAGTCCTAGCAAAGAAGGTGCGCCTGGGTTTGAATGTGATGACGAAAAGGAATCCAGAAAATCCTTTTATGCAACTGTTTTTATCTCTTTAACAGACAGTGTAAACTCAGAGAGGGCTGTGCCTCATTGGTATGTATGGGTGTGAGAGTATATTAAGGGCGAAGTTAACATAATGTGCTGTTTATTTACAATATCAGACTGTCTCCAACAGCACTATTAATTAGATCATGTTGTAGAGATGTTGCACAGGCGTTATGCAGCTTAAGATCTTGGCTCCAGCTTATGCAGTTGGAAAAGTACCTTTCAGACCACTGGCTGGATGGAATTCATCTTTTGAGGATATAAAAAGCAGCACATTAGCAACTGGTGCGTGCAACGCTACCAAAGATCTGTGGTCACGCAAGGATGGATGTTTTGAACACAGTGAGGAGGAAGGAGAAACATCTATAAATCCACTAATGTGTGCAGCACATTCACATCTGTCTCTTCCTCTAAAACAATGTTGTTTCATGAGACTGACAGTCAAGAAACACGTAGGCCTAAATGAAGGAACGCATTTATTTTCTACCTGGTTTTATCTGTTACATTTTTCTGTTTGCGTAAGAAGAACTAAACTTTGGACTGACTAAAAAAAAAAAACTTGCTTAAAAGCTAAAAACTTGCATTTGAATAGTGTTGACGCATTCACTAATCCTCCAGATATGTAGACCCTTTGCAATGAAAACCTGACTTTGTGAAATCCAGGCTGATCTATGGACATCTACTTGACGGCAAGGTTGTCTTCTGTCTGTCTTCCTAAATTAATTTTATAATATTCTCTGTGATTTTTCTCAGTGCAACTAAGTGATTTTCTTCCATATTTATCCCCCTGTTAGAGCATTGCACACATTTTTGGCTCGAGAGCTAATGTTTCGTTTGCCCAGTAACTACTTACTTATTCTGATGAGCATTAAACTCCCATACAATAATCTCTTTAGCCTGTAAGCATGGCCATTGTGTTATGAGACTGCTGCCTGTGTTTCCTGTGTGGACAGTTAATATGGACAGAGGTACTCAGTGCCCTGTTATGATTACACAGAATTTCCCTAGAGTGCAAACTGTTGACAAAAATATGATGGAGTCAATCTGTGGGAGAAAAACTACATTTGGTGCACATCTGAGGAACTTATTAGAGTATAAATGTGTTCATTTATGATTCTGCAGTTGGGACTTGTGCAGTAAAATCAACAAACATTGCAAAGTTATTAATCATGCAAAGCAGCTGTGCATCCTCACGTAAAGTAGTGACACAGCTAAGATTCCTGAAACATAATGCAGGATGCAGGACAGAGACTTTTAACACTGACGTTCCCTCAGTCACTGTGATTCATGCATAACTTTGATCAGATGTTGATAGAGAAGCTAACAGTGAGTTTCTTTTCCAGAAATTTTTGCCAGAGATGCAAACATGAAAGAGAAAATCATTGAACATTTTGGAGGTAAGAAACTCAACATCAAAGATGCCACTATGAGCACAAATTCTGTCTCTAATGCATTCGTTTCTGTCGCACGACTGTTTGTTTCTGACAACTAACTTTCCGAGCGTAGCTGGCACTTATCCAGTGCAACACTTGTCTGGAAATTACTAGTTTTGCCCCTGTGAGAAAATCATTTTCCTTCTAAGCTACATAGAAAACATCACGAACACTGGGGGCTGCAGTAAGTTAAGAAAGGATTGCTTGTAGGGCAGCAGTGGTGAGAAATAGCACATGGTCTGAAGCTGACAGTATTAAGCTGAAGGCTGTGGCACATTAAGCTGATTATTTGTCTCAGGAACTATGTGTAGAGTTCATTAGTGATGTGAAAATCTAAAAGCTTAAATGTTATATGTGCTTATAATTGAAGACTCAATTCCCCTGCACACTAAGGCCACACTTAGACCTTTAGTTAGAGCATGTTTGTTAACTTTAACTCTGTTTCTTACTCACAAACTCCATGTAAGCTCAAGCTTAATTATACCTGCAAATAGGATTAAAAAAAAAAAGATCATTCTGTCTGATGAGACCTTTTTCTGTTAAGCAGGACCAGTCAAGTTCTCATCGGAATGCAAAACACACTTTCACAGAGTTTATCACAACACAAGGGATTGCTCAACACCAGCATGTATGTATGACTTCTTCTCC